>MU727732.1:62324-73350 GCA_026770625.1 Nicotiana glauca | reverse complement strand
GGGAACAATTTGGCGTAATTTAGGTTGTTTGAGAAGTAAGCAAAAGTGCTTTGGTCCAAACTTGTGAATATTTGTGTAATTAATTTTTCTTACCTTGGTCTATTTTTCTTGTTTATTTCTTGTTCATTTTCTTAATTTTGAAAATGGCATCGTACAATGAAAACTGGTCGGATAGTAGTTTTTCATACTTTGATGACCCCTGTCCTTATTATGGAGGACCACACTCGTGGCAAAATTATCTAAATTCTCCCGGGGGCGGATTGTGAGCAGAATCTCAACCCCATGGTTGGAGTATTTGTGATAAGTGTGTTTTCCAAAATGGTCATTGGGATGATTGTGCTTATTTGTTATTCCCTTCCCCAAGCTCCTACTATGATGATTCTACTTGTCTTGATGAGAATTATAGGGATATGGAAGAAGTTGAACATGGCCAAAATGGAGAGTTCAAGCTTATGTTGGAGTGTTTACTTGAAAAAGACAACAAGGACCAAAATGCCTTGGAGGATCTTTGGTAGACTAGTCTCCAAAACGACTTAACACTTGAAAGGTTGCACTCACAAATGGATGAATTGATTGAAGCCTCAAGGGTTCAAATAGCGTTGGAAGTGAATGAAAGCCAAGGACCTTCCTTGGAGGTTGATAGTGAAAATCCTTCCTTGGAACTTGATCAAAACCAAGAAGAACTCTCAAATGCCCGAAATGAGAGAATGATGCTCATGTTGGAGGCCATTCTTGAAAATGAGGAGAAGCACAACTTTGCACTCGAGGACTTTAAATAAGGCTTGAATTACAATGATGAACACATCCTCACTTTAGAAGATCAAATGCAAATTTTTGTTGAGGCTCACTATGCCTAACAAATTGAGTGTGCGGATAAAAGCCAAGAAGAGTCCAATTCTGAGGAAGAAAGTGAGCTTTACTTTGAGGAGTCAAGAATTGAACATCCGCCAACCGACTTCATGACTACTAATGATGCCAAGAAAAATATGGAATTAGAGTCAACCGGTGTAATTGCAAATGTGGTTAAGATTGACTCTAGTTCGGGGGAAAATGAGGATGTCAAAGTCCAAGAAAAATTGCAAAGCGAAGGTTCGAGGTCACATTCCAAGCATTTTGCAACGTTGGAATTGTGTGGTGATATGGGAGTTGAACTACACGAGTCAATGGAGGATTGCAAGGAGGAAAAACTCATACCATTCATTTTACAGTTTGAGGAAACAAGAAAACAAAATGACATTCCTCACTTGAGAGCCAAGAAGTGCAAAATGAAGAATTTAAGCATTGGCTCGGTCATCAACTTACCACCCCCCATCGCTCGTGGTCATAAGCTTGATTCTAAGCTAGGTGCCCAATTCATATCATCCAAGTGGCGAGAAAAGTAGTAATGTTGTTTGCGTCGTTCCACGACGTTAAATGCGGCGCTTGGTGGGAGGCATCCAATTGTTTTTCAAAATTTCTTGGTCGTTTTTAAAATTTTCTTTTTTAGAATAGCTTAGAATATTATTTTTGACTAATCTACCATGTTTTAGATTTTTTGGATTTGATTTGAATGGGTCGGAGTGGTCCAGAGGGTCAAAACCAATAGCTGCATAAAACTGTGCAAAAATCCTTTGCTATAACCGCTTCTGTGCCCTTTTTACCACATCTGCGGTCACGCAGAAACGGACTTCTAACCGCAGAAGCGCAAACTATCGTAGAAACGATCCTTCAGTTGCTGAAGCAATTTCGCAGAAGCGGTAAATTTCTGCAGAAGCGGAAGTCGCCCAGGTTTTGAGTGTTAAAACAATTTTGAAACAGTTCATTTGCTAAAAAAAAAACACTCCCACATTGTATTCCTCTGCCCTAACTCCCCAAACACACGAAAATCTCCAAATTCTCAAAGAAACCTGCTCTTGAGTTCCTCTCTTTCACAAAATCAGGTATTGTCTTCTAAACCCTCTTCCCAGTCTTCATCTCTCTCCTCACATTCCCTGTGTTTCCCATTTGCAACAGAAATTTTTATTTTGTTTGATTCTTCTTCAGTTTCATCTTTATTTTTTTTTAAATTCTTGCTACTAGCTTTAAGAAGTGAGGAAAATGGTTGAGTGTAGTTGTATGTGTGATGTGATATTGAACAAAATCATGGGAAGTCTGAGTACCCGATTTGTGTGAAGAAGGTGACATTTTAAATCGCTCGCAATGTGTTCGATACAATGCTTGAATGAAATCTCCTTATTAAACACCACAAAATTGGCCTCCATCGAATCATGTTCTCATGTATTGCACTAATTTAGAATTTAGATGCCAAAAATGGGATTAGAGAATCAAAAAGTTTCAAAATTTTCTGGGCAGTGAAGAAGACGTAAGTCGCAGAAGCGAAAAACAGTTCACAGGTGCGTAATCGCTTCTGCGGTAAAACATCCGTAGAAGCAAAAATGGAAAGAATGGCAACAATCACATAAGCGATCAGAAATTCGCAAAAGCGTCGCCGCTTCTGCGGTTTATTTTCGCAGAAGCAAAAACTGTGCAGAATGCCTAATTCTAGTAGCTTTGCAAAAGTGGCTTCCCGGACCCGTTCAACCTTATTTTTTGGCTAAATTGCAGTGTTTAGATTGCTTAACATGATTCTATTGTCCGACTAATGTTGTGTTGAATTTTTGTAGTTGTTTCAATTGAAAATGGACACAAACCCAAGCGAATCACACCCTGAAATTCAAGAAGATATTGATGAGCCCTTTGATGATTCGTGCTTCATGTCTGCTGCATATGAGCGTCGATATCTGGACGACCTCATCAGGAGGAGGGTCATTCTTGAAAAGGGGATACATGAAGATAAATTGGCCGAAAAGCTTCCGGATTTCTATGCTCAGCTCAACTCATCAGGATGGTCTTGCTTCATCACCACTCCTTGCAAAGCCAATGAGGAGTGGGTTCGTGAGTTCTATGCCAACCTCAGGCACGCAGATTTTGATAGCCCACAACTCGTCATCAGAGGTAAAGCAGTGAGGTTTGGGATTGAGCAAATCAATGACACGCTGGGTATTCCCAACTTTCCGGTGGAGTAGGTACAAGCAAAAGATTATTGTGAAAATGGAGCATGGCTTGTATCTAAACTCTTCCCTCCGCACTTGAGAGACAAATGGGGCAACAAGAGGAAAGGGTTCAAATCAACCGACTTCACAGATGAGGCAAATATGTGGCTATACATCCTGTGCAACAGGATCTCTCCGTGCGGAAACGTTATAGAAGTCTCATACACTCGAGCATTGATTATTGCATGTCTATTGGACGACATTCCTGTGAATGTCGAATAATACATTCTGCAAGAGATGAGAGAGTACTTGAGAGACAAGGACGCAGGCATGAGGTTCCCATCCCTGATCACACAGCTGTGCACCAGAGCAGAGGTTGACGTCCGTAGCACCGATCGGTGGCTACCAGCGGACAAACCTTTTCATCCTTTGAGAGTGACAGGAGAGGGAAGTGTGGTCAAACGCAAAAAGAGAAAAGTCACCACTACCACTACTGCTTCAGAGTCTTCACAGGCAGCTGCACAGGGACCATTCGGGATACTAAACTCCGAGCTTGCATCTATTTGGGAGTTAGTATCACAGCTTCCGAGTGGGCCCTCATCCTCCCAGCCCGGGCCTTCATACTTCTCTAGGGATGACATGCAAAGTTACTTGGATGCACAGAAGAGTCAGAAGGAACATATTGAGAAGATGGCTGCATCCGTGACTAGATTGGAGGGAGCCTATGGCACTTTGGCCAAGGCCCATACCACCCTTCAGGAAGACTTTGAGAAGGAGAAGAAGAAGAACAAGAAGAAGGGCAAACTCATGATCAGAATGTGGAGAGGCATCAAGGCCATATTCAAATGGGGAAACCCAGACAAGAAGATACATGTAGTAGCCCGAGATGATAGCGAGGAGTATTCCTTCATGTCTAGTGACGGTAGTGACAAATGATGATGATGACGATGAGGAGATCGAGGATGATGGAGCCACGAGCACAGCTCAGCACTGATCAGCCGTCCTCCCACAGTCTGCTAGTCTGATGCAGACCTTAGCGAGACCCTCAAACAAGTTATTCTTTATATTTGATATTGTGTAGTAGGGACACTGCAATGTTTTAGTTTGGGGTGGCTATTGTACTGTATTCATGTTTTGAGATTATGTGCCCTTGTCGGGCGTATGTTTATGTTATGGATATTGTATGCCCTCGCTGGGCTTGTGACTATGCTGTTTTGTACATTGTGTGCCCTTGCCGGGCTTGATTTGATTAGTCATATTTGTGTTTTTATTTTTCTTCTTATTTAGCTTATATTTTTTTTAGTAGTATTAGCTTCTTTTATTTTAGTATCCTTTTAGAAGTCTTCTTTTCTTTTATTTTTATTACCTTAAATAAAATTTCCTTGGGTTTTCTTCATGCTATGGTTCTTTTCCAAGGAACACTTTTGAAGTGAACCGGGTGACTTTTCCCGATGATGGATAGATTGATAACTTTCTTAAGGGAATTAGTCGTATTTTTCTAGGATGAGGCTTTTGGATTATTTGGTACTAATAAAATTAGTCTCTTGTATGTAAATGGTAAATTAAGAATGCCCCTCCGAAATAATTCTTGTGATAAATTTTTGGCTCTTTTAGTGACTCTTTTGCCCACTAGTTTGAATATTGCTCTAGATGCCATATGTCTTGTATGTAATCTGTCTTGATTAATTCATGTGCCTTGTGTGTAGTGTTTGTTGAAATAAATCTTGTGTTTACTTCTATTATCTAGAACTTGCCCGGTTGGTCTTTCGATGCTAATGATAGTATGTTTGGTTGGAGAAATGATCTTAGGCATTCTTTGTTTTATTTGCGAAAATCTATTTAGCCTTTCAAGCCTACCCTTGCTTAAATAATATCACTAGTACCCTATTTGAGCCTTGAAACCTTTTTCTTTGGCCAACTCATTACAAACCTTTGACCTTCTTGAAAAATAATTCCCTTTTTTGAACCCGTCCCTCCTTGAACATTGAGAATGAGGCTAAAAGCCTAAGTTGGGGGTGTAGTGTTAAAGTAAAAAATAAATAAATTGGTAAGGTTGTATATTGAGTATAGGATCATATGCCTCAAAGTGTTCATATTAACTCAATCAACCTCCAAAAAAAAAATGTGTAAAAAAAAAAAAGAGAATTATTTGTGTGTGTGTGTGTGTGTATGTATATATATATTATGGAGCCTTGAAGAAAAGTGGAGAGGTATGTAAGGTGATTCTATATTGGGAACTAGTTTCCAATGAGACGATGTGAGTTGAAGAGAATCAAAGTGCAAAAGGAATAAAACTTGCGAATAGTGTTCAAGGAGGGTTAAGTGACTTGTACCCAAATGTTTATCCAACCCGTTCCGAAACCTACATTACAAGCTCAAAAAGTTCTTATGGGACCTCCAACCGAACATTCTTGAATAAGCGATGAATTAAAATTAGGGCAAGCTTATGGTATGAAATGTTGTAACACTTGAAGTCTTTTGTGAGAGCGAGTGTTTTTGAAAAATTTGTCCCTTATGTTGTATTGTAAATATAGTGATTTTGGGACTTTCTTTCTTGTGAGGGCACATGAATTAAAAGAGATTGGTGAAATTGAGTAAAGTGAGCATTTGTAGTGAACTAGTTAGTTTGAGTCACTTCTTGAGGCTTAGTTTTATCACTTGATTATTTTGAAACTCCCTTACACATTCTTGAAGTTGTTTATCTTTATGAGGGAGTCATTCGGGAATGATGTGCATACTTGAACTTTATTATTAGTACCAACCAAATCCATTAGTATGGTATTTAAATTGGAGAACGTGATATATAAATAATAGTAATACCACTTGTGTTGTAAATGGTGAATCCTCATTGAAGTTTTGGTTTTGATTTGCTTGAGGACAAGCAAAAGCTTTAAGTTGGGGGTGTTGATGAGTGGTGATTTTACCACTCATTCTAGCCTCTTTTCCTTAGCTTTTATGTCCTTTTAATTATAAAATGAGGTTGTTTATGGTGGTTATTGTTAGATTTTCAGGTATATGATGCTACGAGATAATTTGAGTTGAATTGAAGCGGAATTGAGCTAAAGAGAGTGAAACAATGCAAAACTTCCAGTGATTCCGCTTCTGCGGAAGTTTGATCGCGGAAGCGACCTCGCTTCTGCGTAAATTTGACCGCTTCTGCGTTTCAGGCATGGATTGAGAAATTTCGCTTCTTCGGAGGGAAAAGCGCAGAAGCGATCACGCTTCTGCGAAGAGCAAACCGTTTTTGCCAAAATGGCTGAGAATGGAAAAATCGCTTCTGCGGTTATAGTATCGCTGCAGCGATGTCGCCTTTGTGACTTTGGTATCGCTTCTGCGGAGCTTTGCAGGAATTCAATTTTTTCTACTGCGATGAGGTCTCCTCTTATGCGGAGCCGCACCTGCGATGGTTCTTCCGCAGGTGCGGAAATCGAGCATCAGACCTGGGGCAGAAAGGACATTTCATAATTTCTCATCCCAAATCATTTTTATACTCGTCCAAGCAGACATTTGAGGGATCTTTGACTTATTTTCAGTCCATATAGACTAGAGAGAACATTTTTTGAAGCTAGGGTTTTTGCACACACACTTGGGTCTTGAAGATTGAAGCTTGGGGTTAAGATTTTCTTACCCATTTATGTTTATTTCTTCATTTCCTTGCTTTGTATTGAATATTTAAGTGTGTAGTATTTATTTCCAACACTTGAACCTTGTTTATGGAAGTATTCATATTTAAAGTGTGGATTAAATACCTTGTTGTGCTTATGTATTGAATGATTTTTATATATTTATGAAGTGAGTTATTGTTACTTTAATTATTCTTGTTCTTTAATGTTTCCAAAGGGATTAGCTAACCCTAGGACTCGCCCATTAACTCCGAATTGATTTTGGGAAAAATAGTTTGGGGTTGGGAAAGATTAATCAATAAGAACTTGAGGCGTTAACCCTCATTTTGTAGATTCTACCTAGGGATAGGATTGAATTACATGTAGCCTTCCGGGTGTGCTTAATCTTCTAATTGTGATTAGGGATAATTCAATTAGGAAGTCTTGTTAGTTTTCGGAAGAAGCTAATTAAGAATTATTATCTGTGGCTAATTAAAATAAACTCGCTCATATTTGTAAAATCATGAAATACATTGGATTATTACTTGAGTGTAATTCCCGATGCATTCATACTTGTAGCCATTGATCATTTTACTCGCTTACTAGGTTAGTTTACATTTTCGCATTTAGATATAAAATATTTTCCAATCAAAATTCTTAGTGTTTGGCATTGCGCAACTAGCGAAAATTTTCTTACATGACTAATCGCCTGCACATTGTTCTCTGTGGGATTCGACCACGACTCATAGTTGGGTAAATTATATTACTGTGATCGTGTCTATTGCTTTTTAGTAGTGCATTTGGACGTCATCAGTAGCCTCTCGAATATAAGTACAGACGTCTCCGTACCAATCCGCAAGACACTACTAAACTTGCTCATGACTCGTGTAACCTATGTAACCTAGGCTATGATATCAACTTGTCATAATCCAAAACATAGCTTGTCGTGATGGCGCCTAAGGGGGTACTAATAAAGCCGACACCTCAAAACATTTCAACACTTTTAAATAAAAATAAAATAGCACAGGTTTAAATAAATTAAAGTCTCATAAATTGGATAGAAAGTCAACACTCAATACAAAAATTACCAAAACTAGGCGGTCACTGAGTGCATGAGCATCCGCACAACATAATTCTAACAATATTGTCTATGAAAAAGCTGAAACTAAACACATAAAACTGAAAGATAGGGAGGGAGAGTCAAGGTCTGCAAACGCTGGGAAGCTACCTCGAAATCTACGAATGATCAAGCTGGTTGGAAAATCAGCACCCACAATGTTTGGTAACACCTGGATCTACACATGAAGTACAGGGTGTTGCGTGAGTGCAACCAACTCAATAAGTAACAATACAAACTATTGGACTAAAAGTACTGACGAGCTTCACGGAGATAGTTCAATTACGGAAAATTACAATACAGGAAAAATAGGCACGCTTTCAAGTTCAAGATTTAAAGCCAAGATAATTAATTCATGTCAAGTTCAATTGAAACAGGATATGACATATCTTAGAAACTACATGACATCGATATATGCCAGCTGAAGTGCATAGTAATGAAATAAAGTGCATATTCTCAGAGTAACAGTCACTCAGTCCTCGCATTCACTCCAACATAACAATCAATTATTCCTCGCTGTCTCTCATTTCTCCCAGTCGCTCGGCCCTCGCGCTCGCATTTAGTGGGTACATGCGCTCATTGTGGGTGTGCAGACTCCGGAGGGGATCCTTCAGCCCAAGCGCTATAATAAGCCAATCATGGCATTAATCAATAAAGCATAATGTGGCGTGCATTCCGATCCTGTAAATATTCTCAAAATCAAGCCGTCGGCCTCACTCAGTCATCAATCTCTCCAGTTTCTCGGGCTCTCAAAAATAATGATAATCAGCCCAAACAACGATGGTATAATGTATCAATAAGGAACAACAGAGACTGGGATATAATATGCAAGTAAAAATTGTGACTGAGTACAAATGACAATTTAACAAATAATTCAACATGTAACATGATCTATATGGCCCTCACGGTACCAAATATAGCCAATGCATGATTTGTATTTCAATTTCTATAACACATGGAGAATACACGGATAACAAAAGATTATTCAACTATATAGTTCCATGGAATTGACAAAGTCACGATTACTATGGTGCATGCCAACACGCCCGCCACCTAACATGGGCGTCACCTCAATACTAATCATATGACACGTAATTCGAGGTTTCATACCCTTAGAATAAAGTATGAAACTATTACTTACCTTAAACCATGCAAATTCCTACTCCAACACGTCGTTGCCTTGCGAATCGTCCTCCAAATACCTCGAATCTAGCCACAAATAATTCAATACAATCAACACGAGTTAAATCCATAAGAAAATACTAAGTTATTAATCAAAAGTCAAAAAGTCAACTCAAAAGCCTGCCCCTGGGCCCACGTCTCAGAATCTGATAGAAGTCACAAAATCCGAACACTCATTCAACTATGAGTCCACCCATACCTAAATTACTCATATCCGATACCAAAATTTTCAATCAAGTCCCCAAAATTCGGCCTAAGAGCTTTCCTCCATTTTTTTCCCAAATTTTTCACCCCAAATCACTAATTAAATGATGAAATCAAACAAATAAATATGGAATTTAACCAAAACTAAGTAAGAATCACTTACCCCAATCACCCACTTGAAAATCTTTCCAAGAATCGCCTCCCACCGAGCTCCCCAAATAAAACTGTAAAAATGAACTCAAACCCTTGTTGTGAAATATTTAAGTTTATGCCCAGGTGACTCTTCTTTGCGAACGCGACCCACTTTTTTCATTTGCGTAGCACAAACCATTCTGCCGCCCAAAACCTTCTAAGCGAACGTGAGGTCCCTCTCGCAAATGTGATGATGAACAGACCCCAACCTTCGCGAACACGTTTCGCCACTCACGAACGCAATGAAAAAATATTCACTTGCCTCCATATACTCTTCACGAACACGGGAATCCCATCGCGAGCGCGAAGAAGGAAATCAGACACTAGAAATTTGCAGCCTCAACCGTCTTTCAAGTCCAAATTCCCATTCAATAACCATCCGAAATGCACCGCCCCCGGGACCTCAACCATACCTACCAATAAGTCCTAAAACATCATAAATACTTAGTCGAGCCTTCAAATCATTTAAAACAATGCAAAAACCACGAATCGCGCATCTATTCAAGCCTTTTGAACTTCCAACTTCTACATACGATGTTGAAACCTATCAAAACACGTCCGATTTACCTCAAATTTCGCACACACGCCACAAATGACATCACAGACCTACTCTAACTCATGGAACCCCATTCCGAGCCCGATAACCGCAAAGTCTACTCTCGGTCAAACTTTCAAATTTTCAACTTTCGCTATTTCAAGTCTAATTCAATTACGGACCTCCAAATCACAATCCGGACATACTCCTAAGTCCAAAATCACCCAACGAAGCTAACGGAATCATTAAAAATCCATTTCAAAGTCGTTTACACATAAATCAATATCCGATCAACCTTTTCCGCTTAGCTTCTAACCTTGAGAGTAAATGTCACAATTCATTCTGAAACCTTCTCGAACCCAAACCATAAACTTAATATATATTAATATATTTTCCACATGTAAATTTATTCAGCACAATTTGATATTTTTTCTACTTATTTTGATATAAGGAAAACCCTACCTTAATTATCGGTATAGATTTATATAAAAACTTACAGTTTTATTAAAATAAATCTAAAAATTAGTTCGACATGGTACGGTTCGGTCGATTGAATCGGTTTTGAAATATCTATTGAAACACTTACCCTCCAGTACAGGGTATGAAATAAGTATTTATTTTACATAGAGAATTTGAAGTTTGAAAATATAGCTAGTTTGAGGACGGAAGAGTGTTAATCTCAAGTGAAATAATGGCTTAGATTTTGTTTTGGATACAGTGGCTTAAGGGAATTTATTTTGTGGTTTTTGTTTTTTTCTTAATTCAATAAAAAAAATAACAATTTAGATGTGTTTGAAAAAAAAAGAGGCAAAAACAAAACACTATACCTTCTTACACAAATAAATCCAAATTTGACATTTCCCTCCCAAGATCCTTGTTCATTGACTTGATAATATCAACATTTTCTAAACTTTTGAATTAATCGAATTTGATAAGAACGCAGTTGTAGTTGCTTGACCATAGCTTCCCCTCTATATTTCACTGAATAAGTAGTAACATCACAATGAAAATTAAAAGCGAAAGGGATTTGTGCATTAATTAAGTAGCTTTCATTTAAAATTTCAACGTCAAGACTCTGTGTAGGGACATGAAATGCAAGAAAAAAAAATATTTGGATGCAATTTCTAAGCACTGCAAGCTATTATGTATTTCCATTCATAGCTTGTACTTTTTAGCTTTATGT
>MU727732.1:4497-60989 GCA_026770625.1 Nicotiana glauca | reverse complement strand
CCTTTCATAATTATGTAATATTATGAATATTGATGATACAACTTTGACTTTTTTTAAGAATTACTCATCCTTACTTATTAGGATATCAACTCTGAATTTGAGCCTTATATACGTTTGAAAGTACATGTAATGAGATCTAAACTACTAGAGAGTATATAACAATACGCCCCTGAAAGAGAGAAAGTGAGGAGCAGATTTTAATTAAATATATACTTTCTTACCTTTTTCTTTGCCTTTTTATGTAATGTTCATTTCTTCTCTTATTTACATGAGGTTCCTTAGAAGTTAGAATACAACATACATCGACGACGCCTGGACAAAAAATCTTGTCACCGGAAAAAAAAATTGCGGAAGAAAAAATGGAGTCTTTGAAATTCCACGACCACCTATATTCTTTCTTTTTTATTCTCTTCCTCCCACACATTATTCAAACTCTTTAAGAAAAATTTATACATATATAAAGCAAACTACCATCAGATCTGGACAAAAAAAAAATAATTGTCATCAGAATTTGTTTTCGTGCTAGAAAATACGGAGTCCTTGAAATTCAGACGACTTCAATTTTCAGCTTATATATTTTCTTGGAGCTTAAAAAAAAGTTGTTAAAGTGTTTGGCAAAGAATATACTTCTTCCAATCCATAATAAATGACCTTTTAGCCTTAATATTTTTGTCAATATAGTTCGACAGATTTTGGGACACCGAATAGTTTAAGTAGAAAATTGACAAAATATAATAGTTTAAGGGGTTTTAGAATATTAATTATTTAGATTACGATAATTTCATAGTAAACTGCAATCAGAATAATAATATGGTTTGATTTGGTTTTGGGAGAATGGAAGACAATATATTATGTAGTGATTACGGTTTCGCATTTTGGTTATTTCGGTTTACTTAAATTTAAAAAAAAAAAAAAAAACAAACAGACTAAATTAAAAGTGAGATATATGTTCACAACTTTACTTAAGCTTTGACCAATTAAAAAGTAATCGCCAAACACATTTTAATAATTCCTTGGTCTGTAATTACTTTCCTACTGGAGAGAGACAAAGACACATTGACTTGAAGTCTTCTAATTCTATGCCCTATATTATAGTACTCATGATTTACTATAATATAAAACTATACCCTGCACCAAATTCATCATTCAAATACCAAAAATAATCCAACTCAAAATTGTTTGGCAATATACGATGATGGTTCCCAAATTATTTTCTTTACTTCATTTTTTCGCTCTTTTCTACCTCTTCACAGTTACTTTTGCTTCTACTGAGGAAGCAACTGCCCTCCTAAAATGGAAAGCAACTCTCCAAAACCAGAGCAATTCCTTATTGGTTTCATGGACACAAAGTTCTAAAGCATGCAAGGGATGGTATGGAGTTGAGTGCTTTAATGGCAGGGTAAGCAAGTTGGATATTCCATATGGTAGTGTCATTGGTACGCTCAATGATTTTCCATTTTCATCTCTTCCTTTTCTTGAATATATTGATCTTAGTATGAACCAGCTCTTTGGCACCATCCCACCTGAAATTGGTAAACTCACTAATCTTATTTATCTTGACTTGTCGTTCAATCAGATTTCAGGCACAATCCCACCACAAATTGGCTCACTTGCTAAGCTTCAGACCCTCCACATATTGGAGAACCATTTAAATGGTTCCATTCCCAGGGAAATAGGTTACCTAAGATCTCTTACAGAGTTAGATTTGAGTATTAATACTCTAAATGGTTCTATTCCTCCTTCATTAGGGAATTTGCACAACTTGTCCCTCTTGTGTCTTTACAAAAATAACCTTTCTGGCTTCATTCCTAAAGAAATAGGTTATCTATCTTCTCTTATTCAACTAGATTTGAGTACTAACTCTCTTAATGGTTCTATTCCTGCTTCATTGGGAAATTTGCACAACTTGTCCCTATTGTACCTTTATGAAAATCAACTTTCTGGCTCCATTCCTGATGAAATAGGTCAGCTAAGGACTCTTGATGATATAAGATTGAATACTAACTTTCTTACTGGTTTAATTCCTGTTTCATTGGGGAATTTGACCAGCTTGTCAATTTTGCAGCTTGAACACAATCAACTTTCTGGCTCCATTCCTGAAGAAATAGGTTATCTCAGGACTCTTGCTGTGTTATCTTTGTATACTAACTTTCTCAATGGCTCTATTCCTATTTCATTAGGGAATTTGACGAGCTTGTCCAGTTTGTCTCTTTATGAGAATCACCTTTCTGGCCCAATTCCTTCTTCATTAGGGAATTTGGACAACTTAGTGTATTTGTATCTTTATGCTAACCAACTTTCTGGTCCCATTCCTAGTGAATTAGGGAATTTGAAAAGCCTTAATTATATGAAATTGTATGATAATCAACTCAATGGTTCGATTCCTACTTCCTTTGGCAACTTGAGAAACATGCAATATCTCTTTCTCGAAAGCAACAATCTCACTGGGGAAATTCCTTTATCTATCTGCAATTTGATATCATTGAAAGTGTTGTCCTTGGGGGGAAACAGCTTGAAGGGTGAAATTCCGCAATGTCTAATTACTATCAGTCGTCTCCAGGTTCTGAAAATAGAAGATAATAATCTCAATGAAGAGATCCCTTCGTCTATTTGCAATCTAACATCACTACGAATTCTAGATTTGAGCAGAAACAATCTGAAGGGGTCAATTCCACAGTGTTTTGGCAATATGGGTGGTCATCTTGAGGTTTTGGATATCCATAAGAATAGTATTTCTGGGACTATTCCAACTACTTTTAGCATCGGAAGTGTACTCAGAAGCTTCACCTTGCACGAGAATGAACTAGAGGGGAAAATTCCCCGATCTTTGGCCAATTGCAAAGAGTTGCAAGTTCTTGATTTAGGAGATAATCTTCTTAACGACAGATTCCCAATATGGCTGGGAACTCTGCCAAAGCTGCAAGTATTAAGGTTGAAATCGAATAAATTGTATGGATCCATTAGAACATCAAAGGATGAAAACATGTTTCTTGAGCTTAGAATTATAAATCTCTCATACAATGCCTTCACAGGAAACATACCAACGAGTTTGTTTCAACAATTGAAAGCCATGAGGAAAAATGATCAAACAGTTAAGGAACCAACATATCTTGGTAAATTTGGAGCAGATATCAGAGAATACAATTATTCTGTAACAGTCACAACCAAGGGACTGGAGCTTAAACTGGTTCGAATTTTGACAGTTTATATCATTATTGATCTTTCAAGTAATAGATTTGAAGGGCATATTCCAAGTATTATGGGAGAACTCATTGCACTTCGGGTGCTGAATTTGTCTCGTAATGGATTGCAAGGTCATATACCACCATCACTTGGAAATCTAGCTGTAATCGAATCATTGGACCTTTCATTTAATCAGCTTTCGGGAAAGATACCACAACAAATTGCTTCTCAGCTTACATCTCTTGCAGTTTTAAATCTCTCTTACAATCATCTCCAAGGATGTATTCCTCAAGGACCTCAATTTCATACATTTGAAAATAACTCATATGAAGGTAATGATGGATTACGTGGATTTCCAATTTCGAAAGGTTGTGGCAATGATAGGGTATCAGAGACAAATAATACTGTATCTGTGCTAGATGATGAAGAAAGCACTTCAGAATTTCTCGATGATTTTTGGAAAGCTGCTCTAATGGGATATGGAAGTGGACTATGTATTGGGTTATCCATATTATATTTCATGATTTCAACTGGAAAGCTGAAATGGCTTTCAAGAATCATTGAATGGCTGGACAAAAAAGCGCCAAGATCAAAGGGATTACAAAAGAAGAAATAATCGTTTAATAATTTGATTTCCGAACTTCAGGTATTCAAGTTATACGTATGTCTTTTAGTTTATTGTAACTATTAATATCTTAGTTCTCATAATTTATACCTTTAAGTGTTTGACTCACACTATCTTATTTTTCAAAATTTCAGATGTCATATACGAGGATGTTGGTGTGCTGGATTAGGTTATTCCCAAGTGTGCTTTTAAACTTTTATTTTCTGGCATGTCTCTAATTTGCGTTTACATATTTGTTTTTTTTTTCTTTGGGGAGAAAAAGAAAGAAAAAAAAGGTCTGTAGTTCATGAAAGCATTAAAAGATGACTTGAATGATCCTTAGCATTATAGAGTAACGTACATTTCCCTACTTTTTTGGCTACTTAAATATGGCGAGATCTTTTAGTGGTCCACTAAGATATTTTTGAAATAAGACTTACGAATTAAAGGCAAGATATAGGATAATCTAATAGAGAGTATATTCGAGATAATCTACTAGAAAATTACTGAGGTTACGCTGATTATAGAGAGGAAGTGGTGAAATTCCTTTGGCTAATATATCCATAACTAGGGGTGTTCATGGTTCGGTTTGGATTGATTTATCCGTAAAAAGAACCCAAGTAAGTCGGTTTTTCAAATATTGAAATCAAACCAAACAAATTAAATCGATCTTTTTATCAATTCGTTTTATATCGGTTTTTGTCGGATTTTTAGTTATTTATTAGTAGTTTTTTTCTTAAATATGAGAGGTACACTGCTAAGCACATATTCCGACGAATACAATTTTAACATATAACACTATCAAACCAAGTGTTCTTTGAGAAATCTATCATTTACCAAGATATATTGATGATAATTGAATCAAATAGTGAAAAAGACTCAATTAAAAATAGATTATTTTTAACATGAAATAGATTTTTGTACTTAACAAAAGAAAACTATTAATTAAATTAGAATGTAAAGGTAAAGAACTAGATTATTATATTGGTTTGTTTGGTTTGATTCAGTTTTTCCTATTTTTAGGAACATCAATATCCACAACATTGTGAAAGTCTTTAATTACTTGTAACTTGAATCAATCTTTGTCTACTTAATTTTGAACTCTGATAGTTGGTGTGAGCAGTAGCGGAGCTGGAATTTACTTAAAATGTGTCAAATTTAAAAAGTAATTGCAGTAAAATAAATAAATAAAGGGGAGTCAACGTATAATATATACATCAAAATAAATTTTTAATCTAGCTAAATATTATAATTTTCCGACGAAGAAGTCAATTGATTCCCCCTCTTTTGATTGCTTGGATTTGATTTTGCATAAGAAAAAATAAAAATAAAATAAAAAATTATTTTTATCAGACAAGTGGACCCGATCATTTAACATTTTGCATGGTCAAGACATGTGCATTGACTTGCGAATGACAACATTTCCTTAAATATGCACCTGTATTTGCTTTGCTTTTTTCTTCTTTTTTTCCCCGATAATATAATAATTTTATTGTCAAAACAACAGAACTTTATATCCTTGTTCAAGAAAGTTATGGAGATAATTCTTTTCCCTAATATCTCAAGTTCTACAAAGGGGAAAATGCATAAGTATACCCCTGACCAATAGCCGAATTTTCAATTACACATTTCATCTTTGTGGGGGTTCTATTACCCCACTTAAACTATATTTAATTACTAGAATTAATTATTTGCAATCTTAAAGCTTACGAGTGTGTGTATTTTACTCTTCTTAAGGAGTGAAACAAGAAAAAACGATTTTCAGATTTTTATTTTCACTTTTTTTTTTGCATTTTTAGTGAGATCTATAATTTCTAACTTTTCCCCTTTTTTTTCCTTTTCGTTTTCCTTTGTCTTTTTCTTTTACTTCCTTAATTTATTCGTTTCTTCTCTACTTCTGAAGGATATTCACTCGCCGACGATTTTGTCTAACTATTCTTCTTCCATTTATTTTGGTTTTCTTCTTCCTTTTTCTATTCTTTTCACACACAAATTATACTCTCAAAATGATCTATTCACAAACAAATTAAAATACACTCAGATTTCGGGAAAAATTCATCATCAGAAAACCTTTTCTCGCCGGAAAAAATGGAGGTATTGAAATTATAACTGAAAAAGTCTTCTTCTAACCTAGCAAACACACTTATACTCATATTATGTATCTTCAATCTCCTCTTAATTATAACATTCATATCTTTATGCTACCCACAATCACCAATTACAATTACCATCCGTAAATCTTCTACCATAATAGTCATTTAATGTCATGAACTAAATCATAACCAGTCGTGATGGTGCTTATTGTGGTACTAGGCAAGCCGTCATTTCCAAAATACTTCCAACATTTAAGAGAAAATGAATCAAGAGATTTTAAATAAGTAAAGTTTTAATAAAATGGGGTAAAAACACAAAACACAAGTGCGGAAAATAGCATCCAAATCAGGGTGTCGCTGAGCTTATTTTTTCGGCTACCCTGGTTCCGGCTACCCTTCGCAACAACAAACAGCCATCATGTCCCCGGCCACAAAAGACGGGCGACGCTCATCAGCGTGTGAAGACTTGTTTGCCATGCCACAAGGACAAGTCTGATCACTCATCACATAAAGGACCCATGCAGCCATTACATGTCCCGTAGAGACCATGGGAAAGTGTTTCCCTCAGATTCATCACAGGATTGCCCCAGGTCGGGAATCTTCCATCCATCATGGTTGTCATAGATCAATTTTCAAACTATTCAACCCTCATAGAAGCCCCGCAGAAGATACAACTAGAATCTTCTTCTTGAACATCATCAAACATTGGGGCATGCCCAAACACATTGTTAGCGGGCACGACTCACGCTTCACTAGCAACTTTTGGACCCATCTCTTCAGGTGCTTTGGGTCGACATTGAGTCACAACTCAGACATGCATTCATCATTGGATGGACAGATAGACCGGATCAATGACATGTTAGAGGAATATTTTCGCAACTTTATAACCGGCAGAGAGGACCCATAACCCTCGCCTTCAACAAAAATACATCGGGCCCCTGTCCATTGAAACACACATTGGGAAGTCCACATACTAGGTGAAAACTCCATCATGGTGGAAGATCCATCCAGTCTTCCATGTCAGTAGCATGAAATCATTGCTTCGTTACCAAATCAAGCTCAAAGAACAGAGGGGCGTAGACCTCCCAGAACAGAGGGGCACAGACCTCCCAACCATCAAACATCAGCATTATCATCATCAGCATCACAAGGCTCCGAGGAGGGTGCCAACTCAGGTGAGGGAGAATGTCATGGGCTGCTTTCCATACACGCCCTATGACCCCTTGGCCGCGCCTCATGGCGACCTATCAAGCCTCACAATGCCTAGCGCCATAGTCGGCCCCGTGGTCTTGGCTGCGCCAAGTGACAAGCGTGCATGCGCCTCTGTTGCCCCACCGATGCCTCTCGCCAGTACCCAGCAGTTGTCCAATGACAATAGTGTTGCGCGTACTGACAATGTCACGCGCACAGATCTTCATGCCTTGCCAGCGCCAGCGGCAGGCCCATTTTAGCAGCGCTCCACACCCAGATCGTGATGCTAAGAACCAGCGCCCATCCTCGGGCAAACACAATAAGTGTCGCGTGCGCCAATAGCACCGTGCGCGCAGACCCTGTCCCTCAAGACTAAGTAGCTGCCATCGGACTTGTTTGTACATTGTAATAAACTAAGTCTTTTCATTGTATTGTTTTAGGCTAGTTTACTTCATTTTCATTCAGTGTGCTTCTACAGCTTTCTTCGGACCAGTCATGTAACTTTGATTTTTATTTTATAAGCATTATTAGGGGGGACTACACAATCAAACATTTTCAAGCAATCATTTCTCTATACTGGTGTCTCTCCCCCTCGACACCGCATCTTTGTAATCATCATCATCATCAATATAATCATCATCATCATCATTCAGAACCCATTTCTCTCTCAGCTTCCGCAGTTGCTCGTGGCATTGGTTTTCCCTCACGGCACTGACGCTCTAGTCTATCATGCGGAGGGGACTTTATTGGCGGACACCAACCCACTAACATCGGTTGTTTAGCCTTACGTTGCCCTTCCAAAGATCATTAGGAAGGCGTTGCGTAACGGTTGGTATCATAGCCTAGGCTCGACATCGGACGAGGGAACACATTTTCCATCATCACCATTTCTGACCATGGTGAATCATGAGGAGTGTCTAGCATCCCTAGAGGAGACAGTTGACCGATTACGACCCATCATAGACAGGGTGCCTGATCTAAGCAACAACCTAGTACAAAGGTTGGACGACCTGGATCGCCGAATGCAGTAGGTCGAAAATGACATTGCAAACATCAGTTGTGACTCTGAGGACGACAAGCAAACGACAACCATTGAAACTCACAATATTCATGGAAAATTTGAGGACCTCCTAGGGAGTGTGCCGACGATTTGGCCCATCGGGAACAGGCGGCAGACAGACTAACTGCCATGCAGCAAACCATAAACAACTTGACAGGCCAGCTCAATGTTGTCAATGCTGCCCTTCAGAGCCTACTTCAAGGAGGCGACAACCACATCAAGGGTGCTGCAAACCCCAACATCATTCCATACAAACTTAAGATACCGGAGCCAAAGCTATACGACGGATCCCGGGATGCTAAAGAAGTGGAAAATTTTATCTTCGACATCGAATAATACTTCAATGCCGTAGGCCATTTGGAAGAATCCAAAAAAGTAGCAACAACTATCATGTATCTTCAAGGCGATGCCAAACTTTGGTGGCGGGTCAAATTAGAAGCCATCAAGGTCGGTGAAGATACTCTCCAGACATGGGATGAACTGAAGGTAGCCATATGCCTGCAGTTCTTCCCCGAAAATGTGCAACACAATGCACGGAGAAAGCAACGGGAGCTCCGCCACACCAGATCAATGAGGGAGTACGTGTGCGAATTCTTCGCACTCATGCTAAACATACGCGACATGGGGGACAAAGACAAACTCTTAGCATTCATAGAAGGTTTGAAACCTCATGCCCGTATGGAACTACAGAGACAACGGGTAGACACCCTGCCCAAGGTCATTCAATCTAAAGAATGCCTTGGCGATTATCATTTGGGAACTCAGAATGACAGGACCCAGCCGCCTATCCGAGGGGGATTCAACGGGAACCATCCCAGCAATGGTAGCCCAAGAAAAAGTGGGGGAGATTGGAGTGCATCCAGAACTAAGACTCCTCCCACCAACTGCAACAACTCAGCATCCATCAACAACAATCAGGGGAGAAAGCCTCCCTCAGAATGTCGTCATTGCAGCGGGGCACATTGGAACAATGAATGCCCAAAGAAAAACATCAACGCTCATCAAACTATCGAAGATAAGACTGATGCATCAGACACATCAGAAGCAGACCAGGTAGGCGCCTTCAATGCACTTGTTGGCTCTATCCCACATGTCTTAGTGGGGATCGATATATGTCCTCCTAAGAAAATATCAGCCCCAGCCACTAAGAAGGGGAAAGAAAAGATGTACGAAGAACCTCCTAAGAAAGCGAGGACCCAAATGTTCGTTGAGCTGAAAGTGAATGGCCAGCCCATTCACGCATTGATAGACACAGGTGCTGCCCATAACTACTTGGACTCAACACAGGTAAAGCGCCTTGGTCTAGTGGTCAAGAAGAGTAAAGGTCATGTCAAGTCCATCAACTCGCCACCCCAGATATTGGGTGGAACAGCCACAAATGTCCCAGTGAAACTTGGCCCATACAAAGGAAGCATCAACCTGCGCATCGCAATCATAGATGACTTCGACATTATAGTGGGTTTGGAGTTCATGAGGCAAACCAACACCATATTAGTACCATTTGCAAACATGGTCCTCGTGATGGGAGAAAACGGGGTCAAGCCCTGCACCATAGCATGCTTTCCCGTAAAGATGGCTGCTGAAAACATCTCGGCCATACAGTTAGAGAAGGTAGTCGACAGACATGAACCCCTAGTTCCGGCTACCCTTAGCAACAACAAACAACCATCATGTTCCCGACCACAAAAGGCGAGCAACGCTCATCAACGTGTGAAGACTTGTCAGCCATGTCACAAGGACAAGTCGGATCACTCATCACAGAAGGGACCCATGCAGCCATTACATGTCCCGTAGAGACCATAGGAAAGTGTTTCCCTCAGATTCATCACTGGATTGCCCCACGTAGGGAATCTTGCATCCATCATGGTTGTCATAGATCAATTTTCAAACTACGCAACCCTCAGAGCAGCCCTGCAGAATATCTCAGCAGAAGATACACCTAGACTCTTCTTCTCGCATATTATCAACCATTGGGGCATGCCCAAACACATTGTTAGTGGGCGCGACTCACGCTTCACGAGCAAATTTTTGACCTATCTTTTTAGGTGCTTTTTGTCGACATTGAGTCACAACTCAGACAACCATCCATCATCGGATGGCCAGATAGATCGGTTCAATGACATGTTCCATAACTTTGCAACCGGATCACAGAAACATTGGGTGAAGCTATTGGATGCTACTCAACTGTGTTTCAATTCTCAAAGGAGCCTTCATACAAACAAAAGCCCTTTTGAAATTGTTAACGAACAACAACCGATTCTCCCGCAAACAGGAAAGACATCAACCATGCCGAAATTGCCTCAAGCTACAAGCTTCTCGAGCGAATGGGAGCGCAACATGGAGATAGTGCAGAGCTACCTCGTCAGAGCCCAAGAGTGGGCAAAAAGGTTCACCGAACATAAACTTTGCTTTTCCCATCATAAAACAGGGGACAAAGTAATGTTATGCATCCCAAAGCAATACTTGTTTGCAGAGAGGACCCATGACCCTCGCCTGCAACAAAAATACATCGGGCCCCTGTCCATTGAAAAATGCATTGGGAAGTCCACATACAAGGTGAAAACTCCATCATAGTGTAAAATCGATCCAGTCTTCCATGTCAGTCGCATGAAATCATTGCTTCGCTACCAAAGCAAGCTCAAAGAACAGAGGGGTGCAGACCTCCTAGAATAGAAGGGCACAGACCTCCCAACCATCAAACATCATCATCATCATCATCATCATAAGGCTCCAAGGACGGTGCCAACTCAGGCGGGGGAGAATGTCTTGGGCTGCTTTTCATACACGCCCCATGACCCCTTGGTCGCACCCCATGGCAGCCTAGCAAGCCTCATAATGCCTAGCGCCATGGTCAGTCCCGTTGTCTTGGATGCGCCAAATGAAAAGTGCGCATACGCCTCTTTCGCCCCATCGATGCCTCTCGCCAGCACCCAACAACTGGCCAATGACAATAGCGTCGTGCGCACTGACAATGTTGCGCACGCAGATCCTGATGCCTCGCTGGTGCCCAGCGGCAGGCCCATTTCAGCAGCGCTCCGCGCCCAGACCCTGATGCCAAGCACCAGCGCCCAGCCTCAGGAAAACACAACAAGTGTCACGCGCGCAATAGCACCGTGCACGCAGACCCTATCACGCAAGACCAAGTTGCTGTCATCGGACTTGTTTGTATATTGTAATAAACTAAGTCCTTTCATTGTATTGTTTTAGGCTAGTTTACTTCATTTTCATTCAGTGTGCTTCTACTTAAGACCAGTCATGTAACTTTGGTTTTTATTTTATAAGCATTATTGGGGGGACTACACAATCAAACATTTTCAAGCAATCATTTCTCTGTACTGGTGTCTCTCCCCCTCGATACCGCATCTTTGTAATCATCATCATCATCAATAAAATCATCATCATCATCATTCAAAACCCATTTCTCTCTCAGCTTCCGCAGTTGCTCGTGGCATTGGTTTTCCCTTACGGCACTGACGCTCTAGTCTAGCATGCGGAGGGGACCTTATTGGCGGACACCAACCCACTAACATCGGTTGTTTAGCCTTATGTTGCCATTCCAAAGATCATCAGGAAGGCGTTGCTTAACAGCATCTATACATCACCAGTCTAGAAAATAAATGTCTACAAAAGTCTGGATCAAATACAAATAAGAGAAAGACGAGGAAGGAGAAACAAGGACTGTGAACGCCGGGCAGCTACCTCATAAATCTTTGAAGGTCAACCGTGCATGATATCAATGCCCACAGTATCGGAAAATACCTATATTTGCACGCAAAGTGCAGGGTGTATCATGAGTACCACTAACTCAGTACGTAATAACAATAAATAAGGAATTGAAAGCTAGTGACGAGCTACACAGCTATAGTTCATTTTCAGTAATCTCAACAAGAAAGTAGACATGCTTTCAAATCCGGCAATTAAGTCAAATCAGTTTATACATTCCAGTTCAAGTAACAACCAGATATACTATCTCCCCAAAGTTTCATAACAGTGACATAAAACAGCTATGAGTAGCAATAAAGAAAGCAAATACAGCCTCTCGGGGCAACAATCACTCAGTCTTTCTCAATATCTCATCAGTCGGCTCTCAACCATCAACACCCATACTCAATAGGTACATGCGCCCACTAGGGGTGTACATACTCCGGAGGGGTTCCTTCAGCCTAAACGCTATATCGTTGCGGTGTGCAATCCAATCTCATAATGTATAAATTGCCATAAGGCTCGTTGTGGCATGCAACCCTATACACACAAGCCTTATATATATATACAGCCCTAAGGCTGGTTGGGGCATGTAATCTGTTCCATATAGATACAACCCTCAGGCTCGTTGCGGCTTGCAACCTCATCCATATATATATATTATCAGGCCCTAACTCAGACACCAACCTCTCCAGTCTCTAGGGCTCTCAGAAATAAATAAAATTAGCCCAAATAGAGATAATATAATGTATCAACAAGAAACAAAAAGAGACTGAGATATGACACGCAAGCATAACCGTGACTGAGTACAAGATAACAATTAACAAACAATTCAACAAGTACATGGCCTGTACGGGTCCCAACAGTGTCATCACAAAGCCTAAGCATGATTTCTAACATGATTTGCAGTAAAATTTCTATAACACAAGGAGAGCATATAGCTAACAACAAGTTATTCAACTTTACAGTTCCACGGAATGGACCAATTTACAATTCCCATGTTGCACGCCCACATGCCCGTTATCTAGCATTTGCGTCACCTCCAAACCAATCATATAACGCATAATCCAGGGTTTCATACCCTCAGAACCCGATTTAGGACTGTTACTTACCTCGATCCGAGGAAAATGCTACTCCCATATGCCTTTGTCTCACAGGTCGGCCTTAAAATATCTAGAATCTAGCCACAAGCAGTACAATACAATCAGTACGGGCTAAAGGAATTAGTTCCACAAGAAAAATACAAAATTACAAGCCAAAATCCAATATTTGGCCAAAACACAGGCCCGAGCCCACATCTCGAAATCTGGCCAAAAGTTAAGAAAATCAAAAGCCCATTCACTCACGATTCTAACCTTACCAAATTTATCAAAATCCGACATCATTTCACCAGTCAAACCCCCAAAATCAACTATCCAAATTCTGCATCTGCGCTCCACAGTCCAACTTCGCTTCTGCGCCTCTCAGCTCGTACCTGTGGTGCACATTCTGCAGGTGCGATTACACCATCAGCTGCAAATCTTCATTAATTCTTTAAGTTCAAAACTTGATCTGTTAATTTCCTAAAATCAACCCCATCTAGACCTTAACCAAATATACTATCAAGTTCCAAAACATCATGTGTACTTAGTCGAACCCTCAAACAACATCAAAAACACGAATTGCACACAAATTTAAGCCTAATGAACTTTGGAATTTCCAAAATTTACAAATGACGTAAAAACCCTATCAAATCACGTCCAATTGATCTCAAATTTTGCACTCAAGTCACAAAAGACACTACAAAATTACTCCAACTTCTGGAAATCCAATCTGACCTCGATATCAAAAAGTCCACTCCCGGTCAAAATTTTCAAAATTCCAACTTTCGCCATTTCAAGTCTAATTCTATTATGGACCGCCAAATCACAATCCGAACATGCTCCTAAGTCCAGAATCATCCAACAGAACTAACGGAACCATAAAAAATTTAAACCTGAGGACATTTACACATAAGTCAACATCCTGACAACTTTTCCAAATTAAGATTCCAATTAAGAGACTAAGTTTCTTAATTCACTCTGAGATCTCTCCAGACCCGAACCAACCAATCCGGTAAGTCATATAACAGCTGTAAAGCACAAAAGGAAAAAAGAAAATTAGGGGAAAGGGGCTACAACTCTCGAAACGGCTGGCCGGGTAGTTACATCCTCCCCCCCTTAAAAGAACGTTCGTCCTCGATCGGGTCTAGAAACATACCTGGAGTCAAAAATTTGTGTAGATATCTGCTCCCCATCTCCCGCTCCGTCTCCCAAGTAGCCTCTTTCATGGGCTGATCTCTCCACTGCACCTTTACTGAAGCTATATTCTTTAACCTCAACTTTCGAACTTGCCGATCCAAAATGGCCACCAGCTCCACATCATATGTCAAATCTCCATCCAACTGAACCGTGCTGAAGTCCAAAATGTGAGACAGATCGGCGATATACTTCCGTATAGAAACATGAAATACTATATGCACAATCGACAAACTAGGTGGAAAGGCAAGCTTGTAAGCCACCTCCCCAATCCTCTAAAGTACCTAAAACGGGCCAACAAACCGAGGGCTCGACTTGCCCTTCTTTCCACGGAACACCCTCCATAGGTGAAACCTTCCGCAATACCTTCTCCCCAACCATGTAAGAGACATCACACACCTTCCTGTCGGCATAAATCTTCAGTCTAGACTACGTCGTGCGAAGCCGCTCCTGAATCAATTTAACCTTGTAAAATGCATCCTGAACCAAGTCAGTACCCAATAGCCTAGCCTCACCCGACGCAAACCAACTGACATGAGGTCTAAGCTGTCTCCCATACGGGTCCATCTTAATGCTCGAATAATAGTTGTTGTGGTAAGAAAACTACGTGAGCGGCAGAAACTGGTCCCATGAACACCCAAAATCAATGACATATATGCTTAGTATATCCTCATATATCTAAATAGTGCGCTCATACTATCCATCCGTATAACGGTGAAATGATGTACTCAACTCCACCTGAGTGCCCAACTCTGACTTTACGGTTGTCCAAAACTGCGTGCCTCTATCCGAAATGATGAAAACTGGCACACCATAAAGATGAAAAATCTCTCAGATGTAAATCTCAGCCAACCAATCTGAAAAATTTATAGTACCAACTGGAATGAAGTGCGCGGACTTGGTTAGCCAATCCATAATCACCCAAATAGCATTGAACTTTCTCGAAGTTCGTGGGAGCCCAACTATGAAATCCATGGTGATATGCTCCCACTTTTACTCTGGAATCTCTATACTCTGAAGCAATCCACCCGATCTCTGATGCTCATATTTTACCTGCTAATAGTTTACGCACCGAGCTACAAACCCCACTATATCTTTCTTTATTCTCCTCTACAAATAGTGTTGTCTCAAATCCTGATACTTCTTTATGGCACCCGAATGGATGGAATACCGCGAGTTGTGGGCCTCTTCAAGAATCAACCCCCGTAGCCCGTCTATATTGGGTACATATATCCGACCCTATATCCTCAGCACCTCATCATCTCCAAATAGTAACGTCTCTGGCATCTCCATGTTGAACCTTATCCTTGAGGACAAGCAAAATAGGATCATCATACTGGCACTCTCTTACGCGATCAAACAAGAAAGACCGAGAAACTAAATAGGCTAGAGCCTGATTAGCTCCAAAAACATCTAATCTCGCAAACTGGTTGGACAAGGCATGAACATCAACTACAACATGTCTCTCACCAATAGGAATGAATGCATGACTACCCATACTCACTGCCTTCTTACTCAAGGCATCGACCACCACATTGGCCTTCCCCGGACGATACAACATAGTAATATCATTATCCTTTTTACAGCTCCAACCACCTCCGCTGCCTTAAATTTAGATCCTTCTATTTGAACAAGTGTTGGAGGCTCCAATGGTCTGTAAATACCTCACAAGACACACTATAGAGATAGTGCATCCAAATCTTCAACGCATGAATAATGGCAGGAAACTCCGAATCATGTACATGGTAGTTCTTCTCATGAGGCTTCAACTGGCGCGAAGCATAAGCAATCACTCTACCCTCCTACATCAAAACACATAAAAACCAATATGAGAAACATCACAATACATTGTATAAGAACCAGAAGCTGATAGTAAAACTAGAACCGGAGGTGTGGTCAAAGAAGTATTGAGCATCTGAAAGCACTCCTCGTACTCATCTGACCACCTAAAAGGAGCACCCTTTTGGGTCAATTTGGTCAAGGGCGAGGAAATAGACAGAAATACTAGCACGAATTGCTGTAATAACCAGTCAAGCCAAGAAATCTCCAAATCTCCGCAGCTGAGGACGATTTGGGCCAACTCTAAACCGCCTCTATCTTCTTCGGATACACACCTGAGTACCCTCGGTGGACACCACGTGCCCCAAAAATGTCACTGAACTGAGCAAAAATTCAAACTTGGAGAACTTTGCATAAAGCTTGTTATCCCTCAACCTCTACAACACTATCCTCAAATGCTAGGCATGATCTTTCTAGCTATAAGAGTACACCAAGATATCATCAATGAAAATAATGACAAACGAGTTGAGATAAGGCTTAATACATTGTTGATCAGATGCATGAACGTTGCTGGGGCGTTGGTCATCCCAAAAGATATAACACGGAACTCATAATGATCATTATGGGTCCTAAAAGCTATGTTATGAATATCTGAGTCCCGAATCTTCAACTGGTGATACCAGACCTCAAATGAATCTAGGAAAACACCCTCGCTCCCTAAAGTTGGTCAAATAGATCATCAACAGACGGAAAAGGATACTTGTTCTTGATTGTGACTTTGTTCAACTTCCTATAATCAATGCACATTCTCATAGTACCATCCTTCTTCTTCACAAGCAGAACTGGTGCACCCCAAGGTGACACACTAGGACTAATAAAACCCTTCTTAAGGAGTTCTTGAAGTTGATCCTTCAACTTAGCCGGTGCCATACGGTACAGAGGAATAGAAATGGGCTGAGTGCCCAGTACCAAGTCAATACGAAAATCAATATCCCCATCGGGCGGCATGCCTGGCAGGTCTGCAGGAAAGACATCCGAAAAATCTTGCACCACCGAAACAAAATCAATAGTAGGAGTATCAACACCCACATCCGTCACAAAGGGAAAATAAGACAAACAACCCTTCCCAACCATCTATTGGGCCTTCAAATATAAGATCTCCCTACTAGAACATAGTCTAAAGAACCTCGCCGCTCAATTCGTGGCAACCCTGGCATCGCTAATGCCACAGTCTTAGCGTGACAATCCAATATAGCATGACATGGAGACAGCCAATCCATACCCAAGATCATGTCAAAATCAACCGTACTAAGCAACAAGAGATCAACTCTAGTCTCTAATTCCCCAATAGTCACTACACATAACCGATATGCACGGTCCACAATAATAATATCGTCCACTGGCATAGATACATTAATACATGAAGCTAAAGACTCACAGGCATATCCAGATAATGAGCAAAATATAATAATATATATGAATAGGTGCAAGGGTCAAATAATACAGATGCATCTCGGTGACATACCGAAACAATATATGTGATTACTGTGTCTAGAAGGGAGTGCATAAAAACAGGTCCTACCGCCACCTGATTGGCCTTCTCCTCTAGGGAGACCCCTAGCGACCTGGCTGGGCGGGTGGTGAAGTAATTGGTGTTGAAGTCATAGGTTGGCTCCTCTACTGAGTTGGACCTCCCAATAGGTGGGACACTGCCTCCTGATATAACCAAACTCACCACACTCCTAGCAACTCCCTAGTACTGGTGGTGAGGACTGAAGGGAGCCCCAACCATAGGGATAACTAGTATAAGGACGTGGCATAAATGAGTCCTGAACTGATGGAGCACGGGACAAACTCTTAGCTGGAAGGGCACTCAGAGATGACTGCCCCTGATGAAAACTGTTTGAACCATGGTCAGATGATGCACCACGGTGAACTGGACGAGCCGTCTAAGCATGCCTATAGAGATGACCCCTGCTGTGGGGGAACTGACCACCAGAAGGAACACTACTAAAAGCACATGATCTAAGAGACCTCTTAGCCTCCCTCTCAACCCGCTCCAAAATGCTGACAATCTCTATCTGCCGAGCAATATCTACAGCCTCATCAAAGGTAGCGCCAAATACCCTTTATGTAGTCATAAGCAATTGCAGCTCAAATGTGAGGCTTTCAATGAACCTCCCGATCCTCTCCCTGTCACTGGGAACCAACTAAACTGCATGACAGGCCAACTCAAAAAACCTCATCTCGTAATCGTTACAGATATATCATCCTGACGTAACTGCTCAAACTATCTACACAGCTCCTCTCTGTGAAGCTGCGGTATGAGCTTCTCCAAGAAGAGAACGAAGAACTTCTGCGAAGTAAGTAGTGCTGCACCGACAGGCCTACGCCTCTCATAAGCCTCCTACCAACTGAAGGCAGGCCTAGAGAATTGCAATATAATGAATGAGACCCCACTGGTCTCTAGAATACATGTTGTATGGAGAATCCTCTGACACTTGTCCAATAAGCCCTGGGCATCCTCCGCCTCTATACCACTGAAAGATGGAGGATGAAGTCTCCCTCCCAAACCTCTCCAATCCCAGCTGTTGATCATCAGACATAACAACAATAACATGGGGTTGAGCAGCTACAAATAGCTGGGCTGGTAGTGCTCTTTGTGTATAGATTCCTTGCATCACCTGCCCTGGTGTACAGGCGGCGACAGTCTAAGTACCTCCTCCGGCCTGAGAAGGGGCTGCTGCGGGTGGAATAGAGATCGCTTGAGCAATGATGATGTCCAAATACACTAGTTAAAAGTAAATGGACATGGTCGCATGCAATATAATTTACCCAACTATGAATCAGGGTCGAATTCCACAGAGAATAATATATAGGCGATCAGATGTGTAAGAGAATTGTCACTTATTACGCTAAACCAAACACTTAGAAATATTTTGAGAAAATATTTATAACTATTTGCGAAAAAATAAACTAACCTAGAAAGTAAGTAAAATAATCAATGGCTACAAGTATGGATACACGGGTAATTATACTCAAGTAACGATACAATGTATTTCACGATTTTACAAATATGAGCAAGTTTATGTTAATTAACCTCGGATAATAATTCTATATTAACTTCTTCCAAAGACTAACATGACTTACTAATTAAATTATCCCTAAAACACAATTAAGAGTTTATGCATACACGAATATGGATACAAGTAGTTCAATCATATCCCTACGTAGAATTTACAAAGTGAGGATTAAAGCCTCAATTTCTTGTTAATTAATCTTTCTCAAAACAAGAATACTTAAAGAAACAATAACTCACTTCATGATAAATAAAAATCGTTCAATACATAAGCACAATAAGATATTTAATCCACACTTTAAATAGGAATATTTTCATAAACGAGATTTAAGTGTTGAAAAAAAATACCACACTTAGATGTACAATACAAAGCAAAAAAATGAAGAAATGAGAATAAACGAGTAAGAAATTCTCAATCAAAAGCTTCAAATCTTCAAGATCGAAGTGTGTGTGCAAGAACTCTAGCTCCCAAACATGTCTTTCTAGTCAAGGTTTGCCAAAGATGTCCAAAGATTTTTTTACAAATGAGCTAGGTCGTATATTAAATGGTTTTAGGGCAAAAAAATGTGAAATTACAGAAGTACCCATAAGTGAAGCGCGATCTTTGCATTTGCGAAGCTTTGTTCACATTTGTGAACTATGACTTGACTGTTGACTTTCGCATTTGCGATAAAGACTGCGTATTTGCGAAGGTTGAGTGTCTGGTTTGACTTTGCATTTGCGATCATTTTTTTCGCATTTGTGAACACTGCTTGAATGGGTTGACTTCGTATTTGTGATTTGTTAATCGCAATTGCGATTGCTGCTATCATCACATTTCCCACATTTATGTCTCAATTACGACATCTGAGGCCATTTTCCAGATTTTCTTCTTTTCAACTCCTTTTTTGACTCGTTTTCACTTGGTTTCTTCATGATCACTTCTGAATCATGTAAAACCAATAAAATAGAAGTAAGCAACATTAAACACATGATTTTATCACTCAAACACACAAAAATCTAAGCTTAAAAGAAGATAAGTTGGTAAAATACCAACTTATCAAACCCCCAAACTTAAACTATTGCAAGTCCTCAAGCAATGAAAGCGACAAAATCTTCTTCCAAGTATTTAACTCAATAGTGTATCAATATCATGCCAAGTCAAAAAGATCTACTATAAGCACAAACACATGACTTCGATTGGTACCAACAATAAGGATATGAAATACCCAAAAAAAAATTAATTCAAGTGCTCTAACACTATGTAACTCAAAGTAGCAATCAAGTAATGACACTAAGGCTTCAATATTTGCCTCTCTATCACATTTAACTTTCCTCTTTCTTTCCTCCCTATTGAAAATGGGATTAAATTCACAACTCAAATCTCATGTGCCCTCACACTTAATAGAGAATCCCACACTCATAAATTGCAATTCAAAACACAAATGGATTATCAAATTGAAAGAATTAACTCTCTCTCACAAAAATATTCAAATGCACACAAATAGTACCATAAGCTTGCCCTGCATGTATTTCTCCACTAATGTCGAAAAACTTAGTTAAAAATCAATTAGGACTTAAAGGGTTGTAGTTTAGGCTTTTGGTTAAGGTAGGGCACAACTTTAGTTAGAGTGATCCAAAACTTCCTAAGCACTAATTTTTTTTCAACAATCAAAGTACACTACCTTCAAGAACTTTTTCACCCTTTCTTCTTTATTTATTTTATCACCTAGTCTTCTATTTATTCACAATTTCTTATTTTTCCTTCTTTTTTCTCAATATTACTCTTTTTCTCTCTCTTTTTTTAACATTATATTTCACCTTTTAAGCAACTGCCACATCACAACTTTTCCAACCATCACCCCCAAACTTAGGCTTGTAGCCTATGTTTATACTTTTAAAGTACTTAGGGAGGTAGGGTGCCAAATGATAAATAAATAAAGAATGAAGGGTTAAGCTTGTAAGATGGTTTCCAAAGAAAAATCTTAAAGGCTCAAAAGAGGTTGATTAGGGAAAATATACAAGGATAGGAAATTTAAGGCACAACAATGATCCAAGGAAGGCCTAACATCATTTTCAACCCAAGTTAGTCTAGGATTTCGCCTTGAAGCACATTCCGGGCAAGTTCTAGACTATAAATGATGCAATAGAACTCACAATAAATCTCACCACACATGCCACATAAAAACCCAAGCGGAATACAAATTCAAAATCTAATCAAAACCAATGAACTCAAAAAAGTCACATATAGCCTAAGAAACTATTTAGTGAATCAAAGAGCCAAAATTGAGTCTAAAGTCATGATAATGATCTTTACTTCAATCATTTTCGTTTTTTTAAAAGATCAAGAATTCATATGCTGAGGTTTAAATCATGTTGGTACCAAGAAAAACACAAATTGGCCAATGAGAACAAACCCCAACTCATACCACTTATTCTTCCTAAATTAACAAAAACTATATCTAAACTACAATACTAATTTCCTTAAGAAAGTCACCTAGATATCCATCATCGGAAAAAGTCAACACAAAAATTTACCAAGGATCACCCGGTTCAAAATAAAACTTGGCATCCTCTGAAAAAGAACCGTGGTAAAAAGAAAATCAAGGATATCGCCACCAAAATAAAACATACTACTTAAAAAAAAAGCTAATAAACATCAAGTCAATAAAACATACTATATATAAAAATAAAAATTCACAAAGCTAGTAAACATACTAATATAACACTACATGAAAATAAAAAAATAACATCACGTGAAAACAAAATATCAGTCTACCATATCCACAGTTATACAAGAGGGACCCTCAGATGTTTTCCCAGGTCCCTATGGAAGGCCAACTACTAGGTTGCGAATCAGCCCCATTTCCTTGAAAAGCATAGCAAATGGTCCTCCTGTAGAAGATGATGGCTGGGTACCCTGGCCGGTCTGAGAAGAAGATCCCAACTTTCTCTTTTTGCTTTTGACGGTGGCTCCCTCTCCTCTTTTCTTCAATGGGTTAATAAGCTTTCCCGACTCTATCCAATTGTCTCCCGAATCCTCTTGAACCCCAACAAGTTGGAACAACTCAGTGATAAGAGATGAAAATATCAATGATGGACCATTCTGAATCCGATACTTCCTCAGTTCATTGATGAAAATCTCACAAACATTGAGCTGAATACCATCAAGAATCGATGCTATCATTTGAGCTCTCTTTATTGGTACATTTCATGTATTTGACACAGGGGAGATGTGACTGCATATGATGACCAGCCATATCTTTGCTTCAACAGTGAATTCTTTGGACTTGATCCCTCTCTTTTCAGCTATCCATGCACCCGGGAATAATTTGGAGACAAACCACTCGCCTGAGGCACAATCTTTTACAAGAAATGGGGCCATGCCGTGGTCCTTTAGGTGATACATTTGGTACACAACTTCAGCTCCGAAATTCACCATTTTTCCGCGAATCCTCATATTTGGCTTTTTTAACTTGATGGCTAGAAGATTTGCATAGAACTCTCTCACCCATTGCTCATTGGCTCTGCAAGATTGAGGGGCAAAATAGGTCCATCCTATGTCTACAAGACTCCGATGGAACTCGAGAAGTCTTTTCGGGACCTTATCCATCAATATACCACTTTTTGGGAGCAACTTCTTCGAAATCAACTCGGCATAGTACCGTTCATGACATTCCAATGATAAGAATCGGTGTTAGTCATAGTTCTCCTCAACTTCCAAAGGATTTTCTTGTACGGATTCATCAGAGTTAGAGCTCATTCTCAGCTTACAGTAAAGAAAGTATTAGAGTGAAAATATTGTATGGCTATGAAATATATTGCAAAATGAGTCAAATATGATCAAGAAATGATTGGACAATCGGAACCTAGCCATAGAAAAAAATTCTGATTTTTAGTTCAGCAAGAGCCTACTCTCTATTGTAGCAATTGTGACATTTTCTTCGCAAATGCAAAGGCAAAAGGAAACTAAAGATCTTGCAAATGCGATCTATTCTTCGCAACTGCGAAGGTTTCCAGAGCTGACAAATTTCGCAAATGCGAAGCCACATAACAGTCCCGAGATCCAAAAAAAATTCGAACAAAATCATACTTTTAGATAATCAATCAGTTTTTAGGTGCACAAACATGCAATAAAATTCACACACAACCACGAGTTGATGAAATTTCAATTATTCTGCCAAAAATCTCATTCGGGCCTTTCATCGATCATATAGTAAGCGTACAAAATCACTTCTATTTTAACAAAGCCATGGGTATTCTGACTTCCCCATTTTCAAGCAAAGAAATAGGTGCACACTCTCAACCAACATCACCCAGAAATAATAACATGAATCTGTTGTTTTACAAATAATTTTTGCACAGAAAATAAGAATTAATTTATGTAGAACATAAAGAGCATAAGGATTAAGCCTTCATACCTTGATGCTTGCAATCAGGAGTGAAAATGGTGGAACTTGAGAGTTAGGAGAGTGAGGAAGATGAAGGAATGAGAGCCCCAATTTTTATTTTTATTTTACTTTTGTTCAAAATAGAACATAGTTACCCGTTTAAGGCCTCTAATGTCGCATTTGCAACACCTTCTTCGCAATTGCAAACTTCAAAATTCATCGGTGGTCGAAAATGTAACCAAGTCCTCGGTTTGGCGATGGGTCCAAGTTAGCAAATGAGAGCCTTTGTTCGCAAATGCGAACCCGGAGCTTTTGCAATTTTAACATCTACTGGTTTTGGCTCTCCGGTTACCCCGACTTGCTCTAATCAACTTCAAAAATTCTAAAACTTGATAGATTAGTCAAAAATAATATTCTAAGCTATTCTAATTTTAAAAAAAAAATCAAAAAGACTAAAATTTTTGAAAAACGATGGGTTGCCTCCTGCCAAGTGCCGCATTTAAAGTTGTGGTATGACGCCAATAAACTTTACCACTTTTCTCGCCACTTGGACGATATGAATTGGGAATTTGATCTGGAGTCAAGATTGTGACCACGACCAACGGGGGGTGGTAAATAGATGATCATGCCAGACTTTAATTTCTTTATTTTGCATTTATTGGCTTTCTTCTGAGGAATGTCACTTTGCCTTCTTGAATATGCAAATTGCAAAATGTATGGCTCTTTTTTTTCTTCTTTACACTTCCATATGGATTCGCACGGCTCAATTACATATCATCATGCAATTCCAAAGATTAAAAATGCTTGGAATGCCACCTCGAGCCTTCAAATTATAATGTTTCAGGATTTTGACATTCTCTTTTTCCCCCGGACTAGAGTCAATCTCAACCAAAATTTTAATTGCACCGGTTGACTGTAATTCCACAATTTTCTCGGCATCACTAACAAGCATGGAGTCAATTGGAGGATGTTTGATTCTTGATTCCTCAAATTAAAGCTCACTTTCTTCCTCGAAGTTGGACTCTTCTTGATTTCTTTCCACACTCTCAAGTTGGTGGTCATAGTGAGCCTTAACCAATATTTTCATTCGATCTTCCAAAGTGCGGATATTCTCATCATGTTGAGTCAATACTTGGTTCAAGTGAGTGCCAAGTTGTGCTTCTCCTCATTTTCAAGAGCAGCATCCTCTCATTTTGAGCATTGGAGAGTTCTTCTTGATTTTGATTAAGTTCCAAAGAAGGATTTTCGGCTTCAACCTCTAAGGAAGGTTCTTGGATATCATTCACTTCCGATACTTTTTGGACCTCCAAAGCTTCAAGAATTTCTCCCATTTGTGAGTTCAATCTTTCAAGCGCCAAATCATTTTAGAGGCTATTTTTCAAAAGCTCCTCCAAGGCATTTTGCTCTTTGTTTCCTCCTTCAAGTAGGCATTCTACATGATCGTTAACTCTCCATTTTGACCATGCTCAATTTCTTCTACTTCTATATCCCTGTAATTTTCATCATCATAGCGGGGGTTCGGGGAAGAGAAGGACAAATAAGTACAATTATCTCAATGACCATTTTTACCAACCACACTTATCACAAATACTCCACTCATGGATTTGAAATTGTGCGCACAATCTGCCCCAGGAGAATTTCAACAATTTTACCACGAGTGTGGTATTCCACAATAAGGATAAGAGTCATTAAAGTATGAACAACTACCATCTGACCAATTCTCATTATGCGATGCCATTTTTTAAAACTAACAAAATAAACAAGAGCCAACTAAGAAGATAAACAAAGATAAGGGGAATTAATTACATAAATATTTAAAAGTTTTGACCAAATAACTTACGCTTACTTTTCAAATAACCTAAATATGCCAAACTATTCCTCGGCAGCGGCTCCAATTTTGATGATGTCTAAATCCACTACTAAAAGATAAATGGACACAGTTACATGCAATATAATTTACCCAACTAAGAGTCGGGGTCGAATCCCACAGAGAACAATATGTAGGCGATTAAGCGTATAAGAGAATTGTCACATATTATGCTAAACCAAACACTTATAAATATTTTGAGAAAATACTTATAAATAATGTCAAGACCCCAGTTCGCCCTCCGTGAACTGTCGTGACAGCACCTAGTCTTTACGACTAGGTAAGCCTAACAAGTGCGAAAATAAAATAAAATCTTGCGAAAATATAAATAAAAGAAAACCAAGAATAACCAAAGGAAAGCAATATATAGAAATCCACTCGGCATATACAATACAACATCTCAAAGTTCTACAACACCATCCCAAAACCCGGAAACTCATGGGATCACAAGCTGACAGAAACACTACATAGTTCTAATCTCCGGAATGTCTAACAATAACAAAAGTACGGAAGGCTAACTACTATAAGCAAGAATAGAGAGAGAATCCTCGGTCTGTGGACGCGGCAGATATACCTCGAAATCCCGTAGAAATAGCCTCGCCTCAAGAGTGGTAAGCCTGAGTAGAGGTACCTGGATTTGCACATGAAAAACATGCGCAGAAAGGGCATGAGTACACCACAGCGGTACTCAGTAAGTGCTAAGCCGAACCTCGATCGGATAGTGATGAGGAAGGTCAGGGCCCTACTGAGGTCAAACATAATACAAAGTTTCAACAGTATGAAATAGGCAGTATTGATAATAGGCGAATTAGACTATAATTAGACCCTAAAGAATCACATTTTTGTATAGCTTTATTGTAAAAAGTGATAACCAAATGCTCTGATTAGTGCTTTTCATGCTTTGCAGGCTATATCCAACGCAAGAAGTCGATGGAGCAAGTTTGGGATCAATTATGGAAAAAAGGAGGCCAATCAAACAATGCCCAAGAAATGCACCAAGTGAATAGTCAAAGAAGTGCTGAAATTGACCTGCCGCGGTCAAACCGTAACTGCGGTAGGACCGCGGCAGAGTGAAGCTGCAGATTCAGAGAACCTATTTGGCCGCAGTCCCGGCGTAATGGTGGGACTGCGGCAGAACGCGAAAAAGCTAGGGACAAAATTGTCAAGTCAGGAAAACTTGCTGTAAGACCCTTATAAAAAATAGGAATTTGGCCACATTAGGGAAGATTTGTTTTGGAGAGTACTTTTGGCAAGAGAAACAAGTGTGAGAGATCACCCAAAACATCATTATTCTTATTCTCGTTTATCTTTCTTGCAATTTTCGATTATGAATCTTCTAGTAGTTTATTCCTCAACTGTTATGAGTAGCTAAATACCGTAATCTAAGGTTTTGTTGGAACCCATTGGGGATGACTTGGTTGTTTTATTAATATAGTTAGATTTGGTTGTTAATCTCTATTTGTTCATCTATGTTTTGATTGTGGTTAGTTGAAAGGGCCCTCAATTATCCGTTCCTATTTATTATGTGTCTACTTGAGAGAGTGTGCATATTTAGGTGATTGTATGAACAACATCACTCCCGAAGTATAGACGAGAGTCATAACCGAGTGTTTAGAGGTTTGATTAGAGATAACGATACCTCGGGTGCAATGTAAGTGAACCGTATTGTGAATCTAGCTAGCGTAGCTTGACAGAGTGCGTCTAGTAAATTATCATAATTGATTGAGAAACATTTATGATAGCTGGAGCGTTCATGATTGATAGAGACAACTAAATCATAGTTATAAGAAATATACAACCAAGGAAATCAACAATGGGGGAAACCATTGCCTTAGACATTATTCCAATTGTTTACACATCAAGTTTCGTTAATTTTCAGCTGTTAATTACTTTCAATCTTTAGTTGTTAGAAAAATCAACCATTGTGAATCAAAAAGTTTGGGGAAACAGATTGTGTGAATTTAGTAAATCGGATAATAGTAATTGATAGTTTAATTCTCTGTGGTTCAACTCTGGGCTTAAATACTCAGATTATATTTGCAACGCCTACATAGTCTTTTGCGAGACTCAGTTGAGCGTGATCATGTATAAATGAGTAAAACAGTGAAATAGAACAGGTTATACAGGGCAAACAACAACTATACAAAAAAACAGAGTAAACACGGAAGTAAATACAGCTCAGTACCAATCGTAACAATGAGGATCTCCCAGGATACCGTCCTGTAGTCCCTATTATAACTGTCCAGTAGATCTCCCGGGATACCGTCCCGTAGTCCAACTATCAATGCGTGGGGATCTACTAGAATCCCGATCCATAGTCCCAAATGTAAATACCTAGTACTGGGGGAATCTACCGGGTGCTTTCCCGTAGTTTCATCTAACTATGCAGGAGGATTTACCGGGAATCTAACCCGTAGTCCCAACGTAAAAAGACAAGGGGGAGATACCGGAATCCCACATCCGTAGTCCCAATATAAATACACAGCAACATCAAGAAGATATTCAGAGATGGAAATTCCATATCAAGGCAACAAGTAATACTGGCATAGCATGCTGCACGGAGTCAAGTGAAGTAGATTTACATATAAGGCAATGAAATCATTTAGACATGCTTTACTAAACTAATAACAGGTTTAATTGCACAAGTAATGAAAGCAAGAAAAGGAACATACTAGTGAATACTTAATGAAAAATGGATTTCTCAACTATTTTCACAAGTACGCACTCATCACCTCACGTACAAGGAAATTCAATTACCAAATATACCAATCCTAAGGGGATGGTCCCCCATACAAGGTTAGACAAGCCACTTACCTCGAACAAGCTCAACTCAACCCGAAACCATGCATTTGAAAGATTTCACAAGTTTTCTTCCCAAATTCCATCCCAAATCACGAATTAAATGATGAATTTGATGATAGATTCATATTCTCTAGCCAAATCTGAGTTAGATTGCATACCCCGACGAATTTCTTGAAAAAACTTCAAAAAATAGCCAAAATCCGAGCTCTCTAGGTCAAAATATGAAATAAAACCCAAAACCTCATATTTATAGAGCACCCCCCCCAGATTCCCACCACTGCGGACAGCACAAAACCAGTGCTGTCCGCACAAAAACGACTGCTGTCCGCACAGGTTTTGACTGCAGTGACAAGCTTTATTATTTTGGCAATAACTTTCTCCACAGATGTCCAAATTGCTATTGCTTTACCTTTCTAGAAACTAGACACGAAGGGCTAAAACTCTCATTTTTCAATCATACCAAAATTCCTTGTAGACCAAAAGATATGAGCTTCCGAAATAGGACCAGTGAAATGTTGCTCACCGTGGACCGCACTGCATTTTGTGTTGCCGCACAACCCCCACCGCAGACGCACTGTATTGTGTGTAGACCAAACCGGTGGGTTCTGAGGCCTGCAACTCTTCTGGACCTACAACAGCTGTGATTTTCTGCCTAAAAACATCCTGGAACTTACCCGAGTCCCCGGCACTTCAAACCAATTGTACCAACACATCCCATGGCATCGTTCAAACTTGTTCAAAACTTCGGAATGCTCACAACAACATCAAATCACCAATTTAACATAGGATTCAAGCCTAAGAACTTCAAGAACTCTTAACTTATGCTTTCGATAAAAAAATTCGACCAAATCTCATCTGAATGACCTGAAATTTTGCAACCACATCACATTCAACACTACGGAGCTACTCCAACTTTCGGAATGCCATTCCGACCCTTAGATCAAAATCTCACTATCGGACTAGAAACTTCAAAAAGTTGACTCTCGTCATTTCAAGCCTAAATTAGCTACGGGCCTCCAAAACACATTTTGATCATGCTTCTAACCCCAAAATCACCTAACGGAGCTAACGGAACCATCGAATTTCCATTCATAGGCCGTCTTCACACTGCTCCGACTACGGTCAACTTCCCAGCACTTAAGCTCTCATTTAGGGACTAAATGTCCTAAAACTCTCTGAAACTCAAAATCGAACGTCCCGGCAAACACAAATAGCAGAAATAAACACGAGGAAAGTAGTTAAATAGGGGATCGGGGTGTAAATTCTAAAAATGACATGCCAGGTCGTTACATCCTCCCACACTTAAAAATTTGTTCATCCTTGAAAGAGCATAGAGACATACTAAAGTAGTGAAAAGATGAGGGTATCGGCTGTGCATATTCTGCTCGGTCTCACCAAGTCGCCTACTCGACCGGCTGACCCCGCTACTGAACCTTCATGGAAGCAATGTTCTTTGACCTCAGCTTTCTGACCTTCCTGTCCAATATCACCACTAGTTCCTCAACATAAGATAGATCCTTGTCCAACTGGACTGAACTAAAATCCAACACGTGCGACGGATCACCGTGATACCTCCGGAGCATCGAAACATGAAATACCGGATGAACTCCTACCAAGGTGGGAGTTAAGGCAAGCTCATAAGCAACCTCCCCAAAACCCCTCAATATCTCAAAAGGACCAATAAACCTCGGACTCAACTTTCCTTTCTTAACAAAGCTCATGATGCCCTTCATAGGCGAAACCCAAAGCAGAACCCGCTCACCAACCATATAGGAAACATCACGAACCTTCTGGTCTGAGTAACTCTTCTGTATGGACTGAGATGTACAGAGTGTATTCTGAATCACCTTGACCTTTTCCAAAGCATCTTGAACCACGTCTGTGCCCAATAGTCTAGCCTCACCTGGCTCAAACCAACCCACCGGGGATCTACACCGCCTACCATATAAAGCCTCATACCGCACCATCTGAATGCTGGATTGATAGTTGTTGTTGTAAGCAAACTCCTCCAATGGCAAGAACTGATCCCAAGACCCTCCAAACTCAATCACACACGCTTGGAGCATATCATAAAGAATCTGAATAGTTCTCTCGGACTGTCCGTCTGTCTGAGCGTGAAATGTTGTGGTCAACTCCACCCGAGTACCCAAATTATGCAGAACGACCCTCCAGAACCATGATGTGAACTGAGTACCTCTATCTCAAATGATGGAAACGGGAACACCATGCAAATGAATAATCTCCCGGATATAGATCCATGCCAACCGCTCTGAAGAATAGGTAGTACACACAAGAATGAAGTGTGCGGAATTGGTCAGCCGATCCACAATTATCCAAATGACATTGAACTTCTTCAAAGTCCATGGAAATCTAATAACAAAGTCCATGGTGATCCTCTCCCATTTCCACTCCGGAATCTGTATCTGAGGAAGCAACCTACCCAGTATCTGGTGCTCATACTTCATCTGCTAACAGTTGAGGCACTGAGCTACAAATCCCACTATGTCTTTCCTCTTCGCCTCCACCAATAGTGTTACCTAAAATCCTGATACATCTTCGCGGCACCCGGATGAATAGAATACCGCGAACTATGGGCCTCCTCCAAAATCAACTACCGAATAAATCAACATTGGGTACACAGATCCGACCCTGCATCCTCAATACCCCGTCATCACCAATAGTCACAAATCTGGCATCGCCATGCTGAACCTTGTCCTTGAGGAGAAACAAATGAGGGTCATCATACTGACGCTCCCAAATATGATCATATAAGGAAGAGCGAGAAACCACGCAAGCTAGAACCCTACTAGGCTTCGAAAATCCAATCTCACAAACTGGTTGGCTAAGGCCTGAACATCCATCGCCATAGGCTTCTCTAATGCTGGTAGATATGCCAAACTCCCCAAATTCTCTGCCTAGCGACTCAAAGCATCGGCCACCACATTGGCCTTGCCCAGGTGATATAAAACAGTGATATTATAGTCCTTCAACAACTCTAACCACCTCCTCTGGCGCAAATTTAGATCCTTTTGCTTGAACAAGTGCTGCAAGCGCAGATGATCCATATAAATCTCACAAGGCACACCGTACAAATAATGACGCCAGATCTTCAAGGTGTGAACAATAGTAGCTAACTCAAGATCATGGACAGGATAATTTTTCTCATGTAGCTTCAACTGGCTGGACGCGTAAGCAATCACCCTACCGTCCTGCATCAAAACAGCTCCAAGGGAAATCCTCGAGGCATCACAATAGACAGTATAAGAACCAAAACTTGTAGGAAATATCAAGACTGGGGCTGTAGTCAAAGCTGTCTTGAGCTTCTGAAAGCTCGCCTCACACTCTTCCGTCCACTGGAACGGAGCACTCTTTTGGGTCAGTCTGGTCATAGGTGTTGCAATAGATGAAAACCCCTCAATAAATCGATGGTGATAACCCACCAAGCCAAGAAACTTGCAGATATTTGTAGCTGAGGATGGTCTGGGCCAACTCTGCACTGCCTCTACTTTCTTCAGATCCACCCATATATCCTCACTCGACACCACATGGCCTAAGAAATCCATGGATTCTAACCAAAACTCACTTTTCAAGAACTTTGCATATAATTTCTTTTCCCTAAGAGTCTGAAGCACTGTCCTCAGGTGTTGCTCATGATTTTCCCGACTCAGGGAGTACACAAGAATATCATCAATAAAGACAATGATGAACGAGTCAAGATATGGCCTGATCACACTGTGCATCAAATGCATAAAGGTTGTTGGGACATTGGTCAGCCCAAATGACATGACAAGGAACTCGTAATGATCATACCGAGTCCTGAAGGCAATCTTTGGGATATATGTCTCCCGAATCTTCAATTGGTGGTAACCTTATTGCAAATCAATCTTAGAAAACACATGTGCGCCTCGAAGCTGGTCAAACGGATCATCAATACGAGGAAAAGGATAATGGTTCTTCGCTATAAGTTTGTTCAACTAGCGATAATCAATACACATACGTATAGAACCATCATTTTTCTTCACAAATAAGACAGGAGCACCCCAATATGATACACTGGGACGAATAAAACCCTTATCAAGCAATTCTTGTAACTAACCCTTCAAGTTCTTCAACTCAAGAGGAGCCATACGATATGGAGGGATGAAAATGGACTGAGTGTCCGGCAACAAATCAATGCCAAAATCAATATCTCTATCTGGCGGCATGCCTGGAAGATACGCTGGAAGCACAACGGGAAAATCCCGTACTACAGGGACCGAATCAATAGAATGGATATCAATACTAACATCTCTCACATAAGCTATATACGTTTCACACCCCTTCTCAACCATTCACGGAGCCTTAAGGAAAGAAATAACTCTACTGGGAGTGTGATCTAAAGTACCCATCAACTCAACACGCGGTACACTTGGCATAGCCAGCATCATGGTTTTGGCGTAAAAATCAAGAATATTATAATGGGGCGACAACCAATCGATGCCCAAGATAATATCAAAATCAACCATGCTGAGTAATAATAAATCAGCTCTGGTCTCAAAACCACTAAGAGCAACCAAACACGACCGATAAACGCGGTCCACAACAAGAGAATCTCCCACCGGAGTAGAAACATAAATAGGGGAACTCAAAGAATCCTGAGGTACACCTAAATGCGGGGAAAAATAAGAAGACACATAAGAGTAAGTGGAGCCTAGATCGAATAGAACTGATGCATCTTTGTGACAAACCAGTATAATACCTGTAATGACAGAATCAGAGGCGACAACCTCGGTATAGGAAGGAAGGGCATAGTATCTGGCCTATCCTCCCCCTCTAGGGTGACCTCTACATCCCCGACCTCCTCCTCTAGCTGGTTGAGCAGATGCGGTGGTAAATGGAGCTGTAACCATAGCCTGAGAACTCGACGGGGCACGTTGTGACTGAAAAGTTTGCAGAGGTGCACACCTCCCAAGTCTAGGGCAATCTCTCACCATATGGTGTGTGTCACCACACTCAAAACAAGCTCTGGGAGGACGTGGAGGCTATGACTAGCTCGGGTTGGGCCAGTCTGTTAGACTGACCTCTGAAAGCACCCCGTACAGTAGGTTCGCTAGAAACCAGAGAAGCATAATAAGGCTCCTAAGGTCTAAGAGGAGCTGGAGCACTGCTGGGTATTGGAAGAGCTGAATGAATGGGGCAACTCATATAACCCCTACCATGACGACCTAAAGTTGGTGCACGGACACCAGAGAAATTGCCCAAATCTTGAGACCTCTTGGCCTCTCTCTCCTCTTTCTCCCTAGCATGTATACCCTCAATCCTCCTAGCAATTCTCACCACCTACTAATAAGAAATATCCATCTCCAACTCACGAGCCATGCTAGACCTGATGCTAGGAATAAGCCCCTCAATAAACTGACGAACCCTCTCGCGAACAGTAGTAACCAAGGCTGGTGCATGCCTAGCCAAACTGGTGTAACGTATAGCATACTCTGAAATGGTCATAGCACCCTGGCACAAATGCTCAAACTCTGTGCGCCATGCATCCCTGAGGCTCTGAGGAACATACTCCCTCAGGTACAGATCTGAAAACTGAGCCCAAGTCAATGAAACAGCCTCGTCTGGACTGTCTAACTCATAGGTGCGCCACCAATCATAGGTGGTTCCTCGAAGCTAGAAAGTAGTGCAAGAAACCCCGCTCGATCCTAAGATACCCATAGTATGGAGAATGCGGTAGAACTCATCAAGAAATCTCATATCATCCTCTGATGCTAGACTACTAAACTAAGGAGGCTTGTACCTCTTGAACCTCTCAAGTCTCAGATGCTCCTGCTCGGAAGCTACTGCCATGCCCTCGGGCTGAACTGGCACTGCAGATGGTGCATGAATAATCTCAAGGGCCTGCTCAACATGCAGTCACTACTCAGGAGTACGGGCGGGGGTCTGTGCTCCTCCCCCGGCCTGGGATGTGGCTGCAGCAAGGGGAAGCAACCCTGCCTGAGCCAAAGTGGTATACATGCTCATGAACTGTGCCAAAGTCTCCTGAAGGACTAGAGTAGTAGTATCAGTAGGTGTGTTAGGTGCTTGGACTCCGGCTGGATCTGTTGGTGGCACCTCGATGGTAGCTCGCACAGGTACCCTAGCTGCACTCTCTGCGCGTCCTAGGCCTCTACCTCGGCCCCCGCCTCTGACGGCTGCAATAGGGGCCGCGGGTGCCTGATCATCTCGAGTAGCATATGTCCTCACCATTTGTGAGAAAATAGAAGACAGAAGTTTAGAATTGTAATGTAAAAATATCGCACGATTATGAAATCAAATGAAGTAGAACTTTCCTAACGGTTACATAGCCTCTCGTAGATAAGTACAGTCGTCTTTGTACCGATCAGCGAGACTGTAAATAACCGGCTTGTGATCCGTGACTCCTATGAACCTAGAGCTCTGATACCAACTTGTCACGACCCCAGTTCGCCCTCCGTGAACTGTCGTGACGGCACCTAGTCTTTACGACTAGGTAAGCCTAAGTAGTGCGGCAATATAGTGAAATCTTGCAAAATATAAATAAAAGAAAACCAATAATAACCAAAGGAAAGCAATATATAGAAAGCCACTCAGCATATACAGTACAACATCTCAAATTTCTACAACAACATCCCAAAACACGAAAACTCACGGGATCACAAGCCGAGAGAAACACTACATAGTTATAATTTTCGAAATGTCTAACAATAACAAAAGTACGGAAGGCTAACTACTATAAGTAGGAATAGAGAGAGACTCCTCGATCTGCGGACGCGGCAGATATGCCTCGATGTCCCGTAGAAATCGCCTCGCCTCAAAATTTGTAAGCCTGAGTAGAGGTACCTGGATCTACACATGAAAAACATGTGCAGAAAGGGCATGAGTACACCACATCGGTACTCAGCAAGTGCCAAGCCTAAACTCGGTCGGATAGTGACAAAAAAGGTCAGGGCCCTACCGAGGTTAAACATAACATAAAGTTTCAACAGTATAAAATAGGCAGTATAAATGAGTAAAATAGTGAAATAGAAAAGGTTATACAGGGCAAACAACAACTATACAAAAAAACAGAGTAAACACGAAAGTGAATATAGCTCAGTACCAATAGTAATAACGAGGATCTCCCAGGATACCATCCTATAGTCCCTATTACAACTGTCCAGTGGATCTCCTGGGATACCATCATGTAGTCTAACTATCAATGCGTGGGGATCTACCGGAATCCCAATCCGTAATCCCAAATGTAAATATCCAGTACTGGGGGAATCTACCGGGTGCTTTCCCATAGTTCTGTATAACTGTGCAGGGGGATCTACCGGGAATCTAACCCATAGTCCCAAAGTAAACAGAGAAGGGGAGCTACCGGAATCCCACATCCGTAGTCGCAATGTAAATACACAGAAAAAACAAGAATATATTTAGAAATGGAAATTTCATATCAAGGCAACAATTAATACTAGCCTAGCATGATGCATGGATTTCAAGTAAAGCAGGTTGACAAATAAGGCAATGAAATAATTTAGACATGCAAGAAAAGGAACATACTAGTGAATACTTAATGAAAAATGGATTTCTCAATAATTTGCACAAGTACGCACTCGTCACCTCACGTACATGGCAATTCGATTACCAAATATACCAATCCTAAGGTGAAGGTCCCCCACACATGGTTAGACAAGCCACTTACCTCGAACAAGCTCAACTTCACTGAAACCACACTTTTGCCACTAGTATCCGACTCCAAATGGCCCAAATCCATTCAAATTCATTTCATAATATAAATAATACTTACAAGTAGTTGATTCTACAATTAAATTCTAGGCTAATACGCGAAATTATGTAAAATGACCAAAATGTCCCTCGGGCCCACATCTCGGAATCGGGTAAAATTTACATTTTAAGAATCCTTATACCCTTACGATTCTAACCATACAAAAATTATCCAATTCCGATACCATTTGCTCCTTCAAATAATCATTTACATTTTTGAAAGATTTTATAAGTTCTCTTCCCAAATCATGAATTAAATGATGAATTCAATGATAGATTCATATATTCTAGCCAAATATGAGTTAGAATCACATAGCCCGACGAATTTCTTAAAAAAACCTTCAAAAAATAACCAAAATTCGAGCTCTCTAGGTCAAAATATGAAATAAAACCCAAAACCTCGTATTTATAGAGCACCCCCCGGATCTCCACCACTACGGACCAAACAAAAATGACTGTGGACCACACAAAACCAGTGCTGTCCGCATAAAAACGACTGCTATCCGCACAAATTTTGACTGTAGTGACAGGCTTTATTATTTTTGGCCATAACTTTCTCCACAGATGTCCAAATTGCTATTTCTTTATCTTTCTGGAAACTAGATACGAAGGGCTACAATTTGTATTTTTGAATCATCCCAAAATTTCTTGTAGATCAAAAGATATGAACTTCCGAAGTAGGACTAGTGAAACTTTTCTCACCCCGGACCGCACTTCATTTTGTGCGGCCGCACAGCCCCTACCGCGGATGCACTGGATTTTGTGTGTACCACACTGGTGAGTTCCGAGGCCTGCGACTCTTCTAGACCTGCAACAGCTGTGATTTTCGACCTAAAAACATCCCGGAACCGAGTCCCCGGCACTTCAAACCAATTGTACCAACACATCCCATGGCATCGTTCAAACTTGTTCAAAACTTCGGAATGCTCACAACAACATCAAATCACCAATTTAACATAGGATTCAAGCCTAAGAACTTCAAGAACTCTTAACTTATGCTTTCGATAAAAAAATTCGACCAAATCTCATCTGAATGACCTGAAATTTTGCAACCACATCACATTCAACACTACGGAGCTACTCCAACTTTCGGAATGTCACTCCGACCCTTAGATCAAAATCTCACTATCGGATCGGAAACATTAAAAATTTAACTTTCTACATTTCAAGCCTAAGTTAGCTACATGCTTCCAAAACACATTCCGATCATGCTCCTAACTCCGAAATCACCTAACGGAACCATTAGATTTCCATTCCGAGGCCGTCTTCACACTGCTCAGACTAAGGTCAACTTTCCAACACTTAAGCTCTCATTTAGGGACTAAGTGTCCCAAAACTCTTCGAAACTCAAAATCGAACGTCCAGGCAAACCAAAATAGCATAAATACACATAGGGGAAGCAGTTAATAGGGGATCGGGGCGTAAATTCTAAAAACAACCGGCCGGGTCATTAAAACTAGTTGGGAAAATATAAACTAACCTAGAAAGCAAGTGAAACGATCAATGGCTACAAGTACAGATGCACGGGGAATTACACTCAAATGAAGATCCAATGTATTTCATGATTTTATAAATATGAGCGAGTTTATGTTAATTAGCCTCGGGTAATAATTCTATATTAGCTTCTTCCAAAGACTAACAAGACTTCATAATTGAATTATCCCTAACAAAATTAAGAAATTAATCATATCTGAATATGAATACAAGTAGTTCAATCATATCCCTACGTAGAATCTATAAAGTGAGGATTAAAGCATCAAGTTCTTGTTAATTAATCTTTTCCAAAATTAATTAAAAGTAAATGGGTGAGTCCTAGGGTTAGCTAATCCATTTGGAACATTAATGAAAAAGAATAATTAAATAAATAATAACTCACTTCATGATAAATAAAAATCGTTCAATACATAAGCGCAACAAGATATTTAATCCACACATTAAATATCAATATTTCTATAAACAAGATTCAAATGTTGGAAAAATAATACTACACACTCATATATACAATACAAATCAAGGAAATGAAGAATGAGCATAAATGAGTAAGAAATTCTCAACCACAAGCTTCAAATCTTCAAGACCCTAGGTGTGTGTGCAAGAACCTTAGCTCTAAAACTTGTTTTCTCTAGTCAAGGTCTGCAAAGATGTCCAAAGATATTCTAAAATGAGATAGGTGGTGTATTAAATGGTTTTGGGGCAAAAAATGTGAAATTACAGAAGTTCCTAGAACTGAAGTGTGATCTTCACATTTGCGAAGCTCTGTTCGCATTTGCGAACTATGACTTGACTGTTGACTTTCGCATTTGCGATAAAGACTTCGCATTTACAAAGGTTGACTGTCTGGTTTGACAACGCATTTGTGATCCTTTTTTCGCATTTACGAACACTGCTTGACTGGGTGGACTTCGCATTTTTGATTTGATAATTGGAATTGCGATTGCTGCTATCATCGGATTTCTCACATTTATGTCACAATTGCGACATCTGAGGCCATTTTCTAGATTTTCTTCTTTTCAACTCGTTTTCACTTGGCTTCTTTATGATCACTTCTAAATCATATATAACCTATAAAATCAAAGTGAACGACATTAAACACATGATTTTATTAATCAAACACGGCAAAAGTCTAAGGTTAAAGACAATATAAGTTGGTAAAACACCAACTTATCAAGCAAGACTGGTGCACGATCAGAAGCTGAGCTAAGACCTCTTGAAGGCTTGGAATCACGATGGGTACAGCTGGTGCCTGAGCTGGCCCCATTGGCTCAATTGTATCTAGTACATGCTCCTCAGCTGGAGTGTCTTGTGGGTTTGCACGCATATGAGTTGCGCCTTTTCCCCTACTGCTGCCTCTACCGCGACCTCGGCCTCTTTGGCCCTAGGTGGTAGTACTGGTGGCTATCCATCCTGTCCAGTAGTATGTGTCCTAACTATCTGTAAGAGAATAGAATAACAGAAGTTTAGTTACTAGAATCAACAGATTCGTACGCTAAGAATTCAATAATGTAAAGTTTCCTAAGGGTTCGGTAGCCTCTCGAAGATAAATACAGACATCGTCGTACCGACCAACAAGATTCTACTAAACCTTCTCATGACTCGTAAGACATATGTAACCTAGGCTCTGATACCAACTTGTACTAAACCTTCTCATGACGTAATGGCATATATCCTGGAACTTGGAAAGCCAAATTTCCAAAATACTTCCAACATTTAAGAGAAAATGAATCAAGAAATTTTAAATACCTAATGTTTTCATTAAAAGGGGTAAAAACAAAAAATACAAGTGGAGAAAATAGCTCTAGGTGTCACTGAGCTCATGAGCATCTGTACATCACCAGTCTAGAAAAGAAATTCTTATGAAAATCTGGATCAAATACAAATAAGATAATGACAAGGAAGGAGAAATAAGGATTTCGAACACCGGGCAACTACCTCGTAAATCTCCAAAGATCAACCGTGCACGATATCAACACCCACCATGTACGAAAATACATGGATCTTCACACAAAATGCAAGGTGTAGCACGAGTACGACCAATTCAGTAAGTAACATTAATAAATAATGAACTGAAAGATAGTGACGAGCTACACAGTTATAGTACATTTTCAGTAATCATAAAGAGAAAGCAGGCAGTCTTTCTCAATAGCTCATCACTTGGATCTTAGACCTTAACACTCATACTGAATAGATACATGCGCTCATTGGGGTGTACAGACTCCGGAGGGGCTTGTTTAGCCCAAGTGCTATATCGCTAGGGCTTGCAACCTGTCGCGCCCCCTTTTTCCTTTTCGCGGAAATCGGGTTCATGACATTTTTGGGCATGGGGAAATTCATTCCATTTGAGAATGGGGTGTGCTTTAGGGCACCTATAAGGTTCATCTGCAACTACGTTTGATAACCAGAGATAGGGTGAGGGCTTGAAATTATCCTAAGGTGAAAGTGTTAGGCACCCCTCAGGATCCACTAGTGTGGTTCCCGGCCAGACAGTTTTTGTGAATTTGTGTAATTATCAATCAGACAATTAGGGCTCAAATAATAGTGGATTTATGTTTAAATACACAAGCATTTGAAAACAATTATTGAAAGGCGAAATTTTGAAAAGAATTACAATCTAAAGCATGCTTGTGAATGTAAAGGTGGGTATCCTAGGTTTGTTTGTAATATGGATCACATCAATGCAATACCCGGTACGACACTCCTAAAAAGAGGGGCTACACATGGTAATATCGCACCGGTCATCATGTCCATTTCTACCTTTTCCCGCCCCGTAAAGGTAATTAAGCAAAGATTGGTCTCGACTCTTATTGCATGCTACTACCTGCCCCTTCCTATTATCCCCGGAGGAATTTAGGACTCTTATCCTATAAGGAGGTTGTAGGAAGACCCCCAGGTTTAAAGGTAAAATACTAAGGCGATACACAAAACAAGTAGGACTGCATTTAAAAAGGGGAAAACACAGAAAATAAGCAGAAGGCAAAGTTATACCTCCACAGATAATGCACATAGACAACATGACTTATACACTGTTAAGGTCTGAATTCAGAATCCTAAAGCAGGGTGTTTAAGTTGTTGCAGCAGAACCAGATTTATTACATAACTCAGATAAGAAGTCTGAATCATGCTTGCCTATTGGTTTTAACAGTTGATAATTAAACAAAGGCAGTTCCAGTTTTATTCAAGTTATTACCTAAGGCTTGTCTAAGCGTAAAGCAATATGCAGTAGTTATTTTGAGTTATTAAGACAGTTAGAGATTATTTTTACCTAAAACATGTTGTTCTAGTTGCAAAGATTGTTGCCAATTTTATACAGAAAACACAATGTGAAAATTATTACTTTACTACCCTTCTCATGAATAAATAATTAACTAGGCTTTTTAAACAAAATTCAAACAGGATCCTAGAACATGATATCTAGTATGCACATGCAAAGGGCAGGGTTGTTGAAAACAAAGTCCCTAAAGCATGATATCTAAGTGTGCACAAGAGTTGCAGAATTGTTGAAATATGACTTCATGAGTAATAGATTTTTATGCCAATGTTGTTATTGCCCTAGGAGCAGAATTTCTAAGTGATAGACATAAAGCATGGATTAAGGAATGAGGTGCTGAAGAAAGAAACAAAGGACCTAAGAGAATAATTTCTAATGCATGTATGAATCCTAAACCTGGTTTCTATTGCACAATTAGGAATATAAACCTACTAATATGTTTTCTACCCTTTACCAACTATAGCATGCATTCTCATACCTTTTCACTTGCCAACCCCATACTTGTTTACAAATTATTATAGACCATGTGATTGAATTACATAAGAAATGCAAAATAAGAAGTTACAACTATAGGAAGCCTGATTCTGACTTCCTCTCTGAGTTATGTAATAAACCACCTCAAATGCCAATATTATTCCAAAGTCTTTCTCATATCTGGATGCGTCAGAATTCCCTAAGGATCTCGAGGGATCATGGGCAGTGCTCACACCCATATTGCATAACCAAGAGAATGAGTGCAGTGTGGAACGACCAGCTCTTATGTGTCCGGGTTCAGAGTGAGCTCTAGGGTCCCAAGGCAAGGCTCACATAAAAGGGGAAGAACCTAGTAGTCTTAGAGTATATGTGAGAGTGCTTGACATAGATTTAAGAGAGTTGGAAAACAGTTTTGAAAATGATTGGTTTGAAATAAAATTGCAACAGCAACAGAAGAGTTGCTTAGGGAAAACAGTTTTGAAATGGGCAGGGGATAGGAGCAACAACAACACATACAAAATAAGTTCAGAGAGTAGTACAGCTTCAGTAGTTACAAACATGGAAGTGGGGGTTAGGGACATATAGGACCCAAATTAGGAACACATAATTAGTCACGAATCAAATACATTAGGAGACATGCTAGTTGAAGGACGTAAACAAGAACATGTAAACATGTTGATTACATTTTAACAAAGGAGGGCAGAAATTTTAAGCATGCTGAGTAAAACAGTTAACAAGAAGTACAATTAAAAACGTGAGCCATTAAGCTAGTCCAGAAAGTGATAGGGATTGACAAATAAGGGAACATATAGAGTTGAGTTTCGGAATATAAATTAAGAACATGCCAGTTGAATAAGCAAAGTGTGGTAAAGCAATCAGAGTTCCACAGTCTAGCCTTGGCTTTCAGCCGGCTAGACAAAGTAGTAGCACAAGTAGTAGAGAAAGAAAAGAGAGTTTGAATGTGTATGCGTGTGTTCTGAACTAGTTGTTCGTATGTTTAAAAAAGAGAGGGTAGAGTATTTAGAGTTTTGAAAAGAGGCAGGAAAATAAGGTAACAAGTACTGACTTATCACAATTATAGAAATACTACAAATTAGAATCAATTAAAGTCCCAGACTCCCTTCAATTAAGGAGTCATGGTTCAAATGTGTATAAGTTACATCAAATAAGGAAAAGAATTGCTTGTGAGACTGATTTTACTATAATAGGAATAGTAAAGCATGTAGCATGTAGTGAGGACTAGGTACAGAATAGTTTCAACATGAGGAAAGTACACATAAATTAATAGCACATAAACAACGCAGAGTACGATTTGATTCTAAAAATTAGCTCAAAGAATCACGAATAAAATTGAAAATCACACGGAATCAGTACTAACTAAGGAAAGTATCACAAAAAGCAATTTCGAAAAATCAGCACAAAATTACAAGGAAAATACACAAAATCAAACCTGTAGGTTTATGGAGATTACAGAATCACCATCAATTATGTGAACAATTAGTAAAACAAATGGTCGGACCCATAAATGACACAGATTTGAAAAAATCAAAGAAACCTTAAGAACAAATCAAAATAGGAAGCACAAGAGCATATAGAACACACATAAAGCCTAGAAGGTTCATAATAGTCATGCAAACACACCGCAAAAAAATTCAAACTTCGAATCGAACCCAGAAGTATTAGGGTTTTTGTTGAAAAAAATGAATCGAGCCAAAAAGAAAGACTCAGGTAGTGTTTAAAAATGCTAAAAATCATAATAATTAGAAAGAAATCATTTTTGCAAAAGGGTTTTGAAACCCTAGTTTGAAAAATAAAGAAACTATTTGAAATCGGAGAAACATTTGAGGAAAACAAGTCAAAACTGTAAGAAACCTATAGATCCATCACAGATCTAAAAAGATCGGAAGATTTCTAACTAGGTTTTTCAAAAAATAGTAGATATGAAGGAAAAAGTCGGTTGAAACCCATGGATACACCTAGATCGAAGACAGATCTAAAGAGAAGTAACAAGTTTCAAGGGCTAGGGTTTCAGATAACCCAAAGAAGGATGAGAAAACATTAGATTGTTACCGGTTTTAGCCGAAAAAGCCATGGATCTGACTCGAATGACAATGGATTGCTGGAAAAAGTCCATAGATAGAAGTTGAGCAAGGGCTGGACTAGATCTCTTTAAGATCTTTCCAAGAAATCACAAAAACGAGCCACTAGGAGATAAGTACACGTCTCAAACAGCCATGGGAGTCCATGGATTGTGTGAGGATCAAAGGACATTAGGGTTAGTTTGGGTGGCGGCGGCTAGGGTTTGAGTTAGGTTTCAGAGAGAATTGGAGAGGAAAATGGATTCAAAGGCAGCGAGTTGGTAGGAAATGAATTAGGTTAGTGGGTCGTTTGGGTTTAATTATGGAAAGGGGAGTGGGGACCATTGATCTAGGAGATCAACGGTCGAGATTAGAGAGTGGGTCGGGTTATAAAATTGGGTATGGGCTTGGTCCGCTGGGTTTAATTGGGTTGGGAATTGGGGTTTGAATTAGGCTATAATTGAAATACAAATGGGTTGTTATTTAAATAGCTAATTTTCCCTATTTAATTTATAATAAATAGTAAATAGTTTTTGAAAAGTAAATTTAAAGAACTAAAGTGATTTTTCATATATAATTAATAATTTAAAAATACAGGATCCAATTTTATGCATATAAAACATAATTAAATCTTAAAAGGGCTAATATTGAAATTATGTGCAATTTGCTTTAAAAATACTAAATGAAATTGTAAAAATATGTAAAAAATAATTTCACCATATTTTGGCATAAATATAGAAATACCATTGATGAATTATCAAAACAATAATTTGGGAAGTAATTATCGAGGATTTTATAGATAAAAGGGGAGAAAATAAATAAATTTAAACCTTTAAATTATGGGAAAAATAATAAAATACTTGGAAATGCTTGTGTATGTATATATATACTATTTTGAAAGTATTTTGCATATTGAAAATATATAAGGAAAAATTAGGTATCAACAGTTGCCCCTCTTTATCCGAGAAGGATAAAAGAGTTGTCGGGTAAAGATATGATGGCACATTTTGACCGAGCGAAACCGTTTGAATAGGTTAGGCCACACCATAGCTTCTAAGTTTCCTACATATCCCTGGTTCTACAAGAATCAGGTTGTATGTAGTTCAGGATCCATCGGCGGAGTATACCGATGAAGACATTTCACGAACGGACGCAATATCTAGGGCTGGGTGAGTGAACCATTTACTGGAATGTTTAGGTTTGATATGGCTGAGGGAACTGGAGCGGGATCGCTCTGGCTGGGGTAGCTGTTGCTCATCATCTTACCTGCAAATAAGCAATACAAGCATACATTGTGCGTCAATTTAAACATGATGCAAATTCCTGTTGGACCATGAATGATGTATTTGGACGATGAGGATGACGTCCTTAGACCATGATGTCCTGGGCCATGAAGTGTATGATAAGGGATTCGCAGGCCATGAAATGATGTTCTCCGGCTATGAGGATGGTGCCTCCGAACCATGACGCCTTTGAATAATGATGTGCAAAAGATTGAAAGAGATCCTCAGGCCATGACATGGTGTTCTCGGTCTATGAAGATGGTTCCTCCGAACGATGACGCCTTTGAATGATCTGGTGATATTTTAGCACATGAAAGATGCAGTAGTATGATGCGGATAAGACGTAGCTTAGTCTTGCGAATTGAAGGGCAGAGTTTATCCCGTAAGAGAAGCGAGATAAATAGTGCTTGAGATAACGCTTAGTTTCAAAGAAAATGGGAGGCAGAGCTTAGCCTCAGAAGGTAGAATGATAGCCTTATGCAAAGATACGAGTGCAGATGGAGGTAGAGATTAACCTTGGAAGGCAGAATTATAGTCTTATGCAATACAGATGCAAATGGAGGTAGAGCTTAACCTCGAAAGACAGAATGGTATCCTTATGCAAGTTGGAAGGCAGAATGGTAGCCTTATGAAAATTGGAAGGCAGAATGGTAGCCTTATGCAAGTTGGAAGGCAGAATGGTAGCCTTATGCAATACAAATGCAGATGGAGACAGCGTTTAGTCTCGGAAGGAAGAATGGTAGCCTTATAAAGTAGAATGCAGATGCAGACAACGTTTAGTCTCAGAAGGCAGAATGGTAGCCTTATGCAAATTGGGAGGAAGAATAGTAGCCATATGCAAAAATAAAGTAACAAATGACTGTAGAGTTCTTTTAGCTGATAGTAGAGTGCGGCGTTGTGATTACTGAGAGCATTGTACGGGACATCACTAGTGTATGCTGATGGCAAATTTTTGCAAGTGTAATGGTTCTGAGATTCTTATTTTGAACAATGTTTTTCCCATGGTCAAATAGTATGTTTAATGATTTCGCAATCCTAGTGCCTGCATCCAAAGAAAAATCAGGAGTTTTGTAAGGGGGAGATTAGTTCGTATCCCCGCTGTCTTTGCTTGACTTGTTCGGCTTCGATCTTGTTATACTATCCGTATCATTAGGGTAGCATTGCTAAACAAGCAGTTTCCATAATAAACATGTATCATTTTATAAAAGTATGACATAAGTGTATAATTAAAAATAGCTTTTAGATGAACCGACAACTGTGACACAATTCAGGAATTTGCAACCTCTCCTGCTATGGAATTTTGAGGGTCCTCCTCAAAATTCTGTCCCCGTTTGATGGTCGACGTTTTTGACTATTGCTCATGTGACAATTGGCTGAAATTACTTCAGAATTCTGTGGGTCCTTCTCAAAATTCTGCCCCAGTTTCTAATTGCGGGGGGAAATGAAATTTTTATTGAATTGTGACCGAACCCATATGGCTGCCTACGTATCCCCTCTTAAACAGGAATCAGGTAAGGCATAGTTTAATTTACATCATATAAGGAAAGCATAAAGATTACACATAGTAACACTTGACTACATCTAAATTAATCGGCTTTGGCCGGACTTCTCCATCCATTTCTGCAAGTATGAGGGCTCCTCCTGTTAAAACCCAATGAACCATGTATGGGCCCAGCCAGTTGGCAGAGAACTTCCCCTTGGCTTCATCTTGATGCGGAAATTTTGTTTAACACCAGTTGCCTCGGTGTGAACTGTCTTGGCTTGACTCTTTTGTTGAAGGCTCTGGACATTCTGTTCTGATAGATTTGACCATGGTAGACTGCATTCATTCGCTTTGCGTCTATAAGGGCTAGCTGCTCATAATGACTTTTTACCCACCCTACTTCATCAAGCTCAGCTTCTTGTATGATCCTTAGGGAAGGAATTTTTACCTCAGCGGGAATGACAAACTCTATACCGTAGACCAGCATATAAGGGGTTGTGCCGGTTAATGTGCAGACTATGGTGCGATAACCCAATAGAGAAAATGATAACCTCTCGTGCCACTGTTTATGATTCTCTATCATTTTCCTCGATATCTTCTTGATATTCTTGTTGGCGGCTTCTACAGGTCCATTCATCTGAGGCATGTAGGGTGTGGAATAGAGTATTTGATCATGAAATTTTCGCACATAGCTTTCATCAGATCGTTGTTGAGGTTGGAGACATTATTAGTAATGATTGAATCTGGAATCCCGAATCGACAAACAATGCGATCGAGGATAAAGTCTGCCATGACTTTCTTAGTCACTGCTTTGCACGATGCTGTTTCGACCCATTTGGTGAAATAGTCGATGGCTACTAGGATAAAACTGTGTCCATTGGAAGCGGCATCCTCAATTGGTCCAATAACATCCATTCCACAGGTGACGTATGGCCACGGCGAGCTTGTTGTGTGAAACTCATTTGGAGGTACCTTTATCATGTCTGCATGTATCTGATATTGGTGCTATTTCCGAACATACTGGATGCAGTCCGTTTCCATAGTCATCCAAAAGTATACAGCCCGGAGTATCTTTTTTGCTACGACAAAACCGTTCATATGTGGACTGCAGGTCCCAACATGAATTTCCTCTAGCAGCTTGGATGCTTCCTTTGCGTCGACACATCTTAATAATCCCAAATTAGGAGTCCTCTTATATATGATTCCTCCTCTGTGAAAGAAGTTGTTGGACAATCTCCGAAGTGTGCATTTTTTAATAGGATTAGCAAGCTCTGGGTTCTCTCCTTTTGCCAAATATTCCTTGATATCATGAAACCAAGGCTTTCTGTCTGCTTCTTCTTCAACATGGACATAGTAAGCTAGTTGATTGTGGACTTTCACCGGAATGGGATCAATGAAATTCTTGTCTGGATGATGTATCGTAGATGATAGGGTAGCCAATGCATCGGCTAACTCGTTCTAGACTCTGGGAACATGCTTGAATTTCATCTTTGTGAACCTCTTTCTCAATTCCTGTACATGATGTAGATACGGGAGTATCTTAGAGTTCTTAGCTGTCCATTCTCCTCGTACCTGATGTATAAGCAAGTCTGAATCTCTGATCACTAGCAGCTCTTGAACATTCATGTCAATAGCTATTTTGAGCTCTAAGATGCAGGCTTCATATTCGGCCATATTGTTGGTACATGGAAACCTGAGTTTGGTACACTGGATAATGCTGACCGGTTTCTGATATTAGGACTGCTCCTATGCCAACTCCTTTGATGTTTGCCGCTCCATCGAAGAACATTCTCCAACCTTCATAAGATTCTACAATGTCTTCTCCTACGAATGACACCTATTCATTAGAAAAATACATTTTTAGGGGTTTATATCCTCCATCCACGGGGTTTTTAGCAAGGTGGTCTCCCAGTGCCTATCCCTTGACAGCTTTCTAAGTTAAGTACATAATGTCAAACTCACTCAACAGGATTTGCCACTTGGCTAGCTTGACGGTGGGCATGGGATTCTAAAAGATGTACTTCAAAGAATCCATCCTTGATATGAGATATATAGTATAGGCACAGAAGTAATGTCTCAGCTTCTGAGCTACCCAAGTCAGAGAACAACAGGTGCATTCCAATATAGAATACCGGGCCTCGTACGGGGTGAACTTCTTACTGAGATAATAAATGGCTTGTTCCTTCCTCCCCGTTTCATCGTGTTGCCCCAGAACGCAACCGAAAGCTCCATCTAATACTACAAGGTAGAGTAATAAGGGTCTACCTAGCTCGGGTAGGACTAAGACTAGTGGTGTTGACAGGTACTCCTTGATTCTGTCGAAGGCCTTCTGGCACTCATTAGTCCATTTTGTAGCGGCGTCCTTCTTCAGCATCTTAAAGATTGGCTCATAGATAACTATGGAATGTGCTATGAACCGGCTGATGTAGTTAATCCTTCCCAGGAAACTCATCACATCCTTCTTGTTCTTTGGCGGTGGTAGTTCTTGAATGGATTTGACTTTTGAGGGATCCAGTTCTATTCCTCAACGGCTAACAATAAACCCAAGTAATTTTCCAGTAGGAACTCCAAATGCGCACTTTGCAGGGTTTAGTTTCAGGTTGTACCTCCGTAGTCTATTGAAGAACTTTCTCAGATCTTCCATCTGGTCAGTTGCCTTCTTGGATTTGATAATAACATCATCCACATATACCTCTATCTTCTTGTGTATTATATCATGAAATATGGTAGTCATGGATATCATGTAGGTGGAACCTGCATCCTTCAGGCCGAATGGCATCATCTTGTAATAGTATACTCCCCACGGTGTAATGAAAGCCATTTTCTCAGCATCTTCCTTATCCATCTAGATCTGATGATAACCAACGAATCAATCTACGAATGACTTTAGTTCATTCTTGGTGCAATTGTCGATCAGGATGTGTATATTTGGTAAAAGGAAGTCATCTTTTGGACTGGTCCGGTTGATATCCCGGTAGTCGACACATACTCTGACCTTCCCATCCTTCTTCAGCACTAGCACAATGTCGGCTAACCATGTCGGGTATTCTACTACCCTAAGAACCTTAGCTTTGACCTACTTGGTGACTTCTTCCTTGATATTCAGACTCATATCGGGTTTGAACTTTCTGAGCTTTTGCTTTACCGGTGGATATATTGGATTGGTTGGCAGTTTGTGAGCCACAATAGACGTACTTAGACCACTCATGTCATCATATGACCAGGCGAATATGTCCTCATACTCCTTTATAAATTCTGTGTATTCTTTCTTCTTTGAAGGCGATAGGTGAATGATGATTCATGTTTCCATGACGTTTTCTGCATCTCCCAGGTTGACAACTTCGGTCTCATCCAGGCTGGACTTAGGTCTGTTCTCAAAGTTCTCAACTTCTTTGACAATCTCATCAGGTATGTCATCGTCCTCTGAATCAACGTCTGTTTGTTGCATTGTCTCATTATATGTCACAGTCATTGGTTCATCAAGATAAGTAATAGTAATGTTGTATGGATAAAGTAAGGAGAGATAGCAATAAATATTAATTCATAAGAAAAATCAAAATGCTTTTGATAGATTGAGCAACAGTTTAGAACACTGAAAATTTTGTTGCGGGAATTAAAAAATGCAAAAATAAAATCATTTAGTAAATAAAACAGTGAATAATGCTTGTTTTAGCCTTGCTATCCCGAGGCTCGTCGAGCTTGGTTGTCCTGATGGTCCAATTATTGTGATGTGCCCCTCTGCTCACAGCTTTTATGGAAGGGCCTTCCTCCACCTCCTCCTCGAGAATAATACAACAGTCCATGTCACTGTCTTCTAGAAATAAGTTCTTTACTGCTGCAAGTGCTTCTTCTTCATTTGAACCATAAATAATGTCGTCCGGTTGGAAGGTCTGCTCCAGATGCGGTATTGGCTGCTCTAGTGGGTAGTAAGGACCGAGCCATGGTGGTGACCAATTATTGATTTCTTCTCAAGTGTAATCATATCCCAGACCAAAATTAGTGCCATATTTCTTGAGTTTTATGGGTTTAGAGATTCCTTGGAGGTTCTTGTCGAGCCCTTTGCAAGGTTCGTACCCATTCCAATTCAGTATACTCTTTGATTTTGCTATCTCGCCATTTGTCTTTGTCAATAGCATTGAGCTGTTCGATGTGGTGGTAAGTTTATCCACCTAGTTTCCTTCTTCCCTCGATCACCGAAATAGTCTAGTGACTGTATATAGGGTTGCTACCATTGCTGTTAATGATTACTTCTTGGTGATTCATTCGAACTTTATTGCTTGATGCAGCATTGATGCTAAGGCCCCAGCAGCATGAATCCATGGTCGTCTGAGCAACAAGTTGTAAGATGCTGGTACATCTATCAATCTCGAAATTGACATTAAACCATGTTGGTCCCATCTGCAAGCATAGAATAATCTCACAATGGTGGACCTTTGAGAACCATCGAAGGCTTTCACATTGATTGCTCTATCTTTCATCTCGTGCAGTCCATTACCTAGCTTCTTGAGTGTTACCAGTGGAAAAATATTGAGAATGGAACCTCCATCGATCAGGATTCTGGTAATAAAATAATCTTCATATTGCACAGTGATGTGCAATGCCTTGTTGTACCCCAATCCTTCAGGTGGCAGCTCTTCCTCATGAAAGGTGATCTTATGGCCTTCCAGCATTTGTCCTACCATGTTAGTCATTTCCCCGCCAGTGATGTTACTTTTCACGTATGCCTTACTTAGCACCTTTAACAGAGCATTCTTGTGTGCCTCAGAATTTTGTAGCAAAGAGAGAATGGATATTTGCGCTGGTGTCTTTTTTAACTGGTCATGAGATAGGTTGGGTGGAGTGTCGCATGGTTTCATATAGATAGGGGTGTTATGGTGGCTTGGTGCATGAATGTGGAAATGACCATTTATGGAGTTTTGAGGTTCTGGGATAAGTAGTCGAGTGTTGTTTGGGGTATGGCAGGTGTTACATTGGTTCTTTGATGGAGCAGCGTGATGGTAAGGAGCGGGATGAATATGTTGTTTTAGGATATTTTGAGGAGGTGTAGGGTTTTGAGTGTTGGGGAAGTTGACATATGGGGTGCTGAAGGAAAATGACTGGCTTGCCAGATTCCGAACCTGATCGAGCTCTTCCTGAAATTTCAATAGCTTCTGCTCAAGTTGTGACACATTCTCGTTTGGAACCCGAATACCCTGGCTATTAGTGGCCTCAACCCATTCAGCTGGGTTCTCTTTCCTGATGTTGTTCAAATCTTACATTTTACCTTTGTTCTTGATTTTAACCGGACTAAGAGGAGGATTGGGTGGAGAGCCCCTAGATCTTGTGAAATAAGATGATAATGCCAGAGTGTATGAACTAACCTTTAGGGAGGGGAATAATAAAACAAACAAAAAGATAATCAAGTAAGTGAGGATTATAAAAAGTATTGCAGTACTTAAACACATAGTACGGGAATGTAAAGCATGTCCTAATTTGGGAACCTCTTTGTGCCCGAGGTAGGCCCAGTGATAAAATGATTTAGAGAACTTAGAATGCTAAATTCCTCATTTTATTGACAAAAAATAGACGAATCGCAAAATGTCACTAAATGAGCGATGAATAAAAGCCACTAATGGCCATTGGCCTTATTACATTCATAAAGCGAAAAAGTAAATTCCTATCTATTTGGTCCCAGAAGGACCTTCCTCAGGCTGAATGCTCTCGTTGATCAGATCCTTAAGTTCGCGTAGGTTCACCAGTAAAAATGCATTTTCCTTCCAATTCCAGCAAACTGTATTCCAGATATTCCAACTTTTCGCTAGCTTTGGCGGCCCTCTCTTTCCACTCATTGATTTGGTCATTTGATGGAAGACTCCTCCACCAGTATAGCAAGAGTGGGGGCATGCTAATCATACCAAATCTAGGGACGTCGTGCCTCATTTTCTACAAAACAAAAGGGTTAGACCCTACCCCCACCAGACTCGACTATTTATTATCAACAATTAGCATAAAGCATTTAGTTCTCCATATAAATGCACAGAACGTGATGATGTCCGTTTGGGTTTAGGAAAACCCAGTGGAGTTTTGGACAAGGCTATCTTAAAGGATCATTACGTGGACAACATAACTGACCCGACTAGATTTGACCATGATGCATGCACAATTTTAAAAAGAGTAAGGTTTCTATGGGATTTTAGACTGGTACCCTTGAGTGGATAACTCAAGGGGGAAGGCATGGAACTGTCGACTTCACCACTGATCAACTAGTTTTACCGCAAATATGCCTTTTCGAATTTAGGGGTAATGATATAGGAAGAGCGCAACCACTCATCAATAGTTGTTATAGTATTTTTTTGGCACGAGTGGAGTATGATGTTGAGCATGATAATGCAATAATTAAAAGCATGTTGGCATGTATTTGCACATTTAAGAAAGCGATAAATACAGTAATTTTAATAATTTAAAGCAGCAGTAAAGGAAGGAAACAAGAAAGATATGTCACTTTTGCTTTTGAAGAAGAAATTAAATGCTTAAAGAAATTAAATGAATAATTGCACATAGGGAGGTACAAATTCACAAGAACAATCTAAAATTCCCAGCAGAGTCGCTATGCTATCGCGCCCCCCTTTTCCTTTCTACGGAAATCGGGTTCATGACATTTTTGGGCATGGGACAACTTTTTTCCTTTTGGGAAATGGGTTTGTATTTTTGAAGAGTCGCCACGTAAAGATTTTTAAGGTGCGTTAGGGGACCTATAAAGTTCATCTGCAACTATGTTTGATAACCAGAGAGAGAGTAAGGGCTTGAAATTATCCTAAGGGGAAGGTGTTAGGCACCACTCAGGATCCACTAGTGTAGTTCCTGACCAGAAAGTTTTTGTGAATTTGTGAAATTAGCAAATATACAAGTAAGGCTCAAATAATAGAGGATTCATGTTTAAATACACAAACATTTGAAAACAATTATTGAAAGGCAAAATTTTGAAAAGAGTTACAATCTAAAGCATGCTTTTGAATGTAAAGAGGGATGTCCTAGGTTTGTTTATAATATGGATCACATCAATGCAATACCCATCATGACACTCCTCAAAAGAGGGGCTACATGTGGTAATAGCGCAAAGATCATCATATTCATATCTATCCTTTCCAGCCCTGTAAAGGTAATTAAGCGAGGATTGGTCTCGAATCTTATTGCATGTTGTTACCCATCCCTTCATTTTAGCCCCAGAGGAATTTAGGACTCCTATGGTATAAGGAGGTTCTAGGAAGACCCTCAGGTTTAAAGACAAAATACTAAGGCGACATACAAAACAAGTAGGACTGCATTTAAAAAGGGGAAAACATAGAAAACAAGCAAAAGGCTCAGTTATACATCCACAGATAATGAATATAGACAGCATGACTTATAAACAGTTAAGGTCTAAATTGAGAATTCTAAAGTAGGGTGTTTAAGTTGTTGCAGCATAACCGGATTTATTACATGACTCAGATAAGAAGTCTGAATCAGGATTGCCTACTGGTTTTAACAGTTGATAATTAAACAAAGGCAGTTCTAGTTTTATTCAAATTATTACCTAAGGCTTGCCTAGGCGTAAAGCAATATGCATTAGTTATTCTAAGTTATTAAGACAGTTGGAGATTATTTTTACCTAAAACATGTTATTCTAGTTGTAGAGATTGTTGCCAATTTTATTCAAAAAATACAATGTGAAAATTATTACTTTACTATTTTTCTCATGAATCAGTAATTAACTAGTCATTTTAAACAAAATGCAAACAGGATCCTAGAACATGATATCTAGTATGCACATGCAAAGGGCAGGGTTGTTGAAAACGGAGTCCCTAAAGCATGATATCTAAGTGTGTACAAGAGTTGCAAAATTGTTGAAATACGACTTCATGAGTAACAAATTTTTATGCCAATGTTGTTATTGTCCTAGCAGCAGAATTTCTAAGTGATAGACATAAAGCATGGATTAAGGAATGAGGTGCTGAAAAAAGAAACAAAGGACCTAAGAGAATAATTTCTAATGCATGTATGAATCCTAAACATCGTTTCTATTGCACAATTAGGAATATAACCCTAGTAACATGTTTTCTACCCTTTAACTACTGTAGCATGCATATTTCCCATCCCTTTTCACTATCCAACCTCATACTTGTTTATAAATTATTACAAACCATGTGATTGAATTACATAAGAAATGCAAAATAAGAAGTTACAACTATAGGAAGCCTGATTCTGACTTCCTCTCTGAGTTATGCAATAAACCACCTCAAATGCCAATATTATTCCAAAGACTTTCTCATATCTGGGTGCGTCAGAGTTCCCTAAGGACCTCGAGGGATCCAGGCAGTACTTACACCTAGATTGCATAACCAAGAGAGTGAGTGCAGTGTGGAAGGGTCAGCTCTCATGTGTCCGAGTTCAGAGGAAGCTCGAGGGTCCCAAGGCAAGGCTCCCACAAAAGGGGCAGAACCTAGTAGTCTAAGAGTATATGTAAGAGTGCTTGACATAGATTTAAGAGAGTTAAGTTGGAAAACAGTTTTGAAAGTGATTGGTTGAAATAAATTTGCAACAGCAACTGAAGAGTTTCTTAGGGAAAACAGTTTTGAAAGGGCCAGGGGATAGGAGAAACAACAACACATACAGAATAAGTTCAGAGAGTAGTGCAGCTTCAGCAGTTACAAACAGGGAAGTAGGGGTTGGGGATATAGAGGACTCAAATCAGGAACACATAATTAATCACGAATCAAATACATTAGGAGACATGCTAGTTGAAGGACATAAACAGGAACATGTAAATATGTTGATTACATTTGAACAAAGGAGGGCAAAATTTTAAGCATGCTGAGTAAAACAGTAAACAAGAAGTACAATTAACAACATGAGCCATTAAGCTAGTGCAGAAAGTGACAGGGATTGACAAGCAAGGGAACATATAGAGTTGAGTTTCGGAATTTAAATTAAGAACATGCCAGTTGAAGAAGCAAAGTGTAGTAAAGCAATCAGAGTTCCATAGTCTAGCCTTGGCTTTCAGCCGGCTAGACAAAACAGTAGCACAAGTAGTAGAGTAAGAAAAGAGAGTTTGAATGTGTATGTTCTGAACTAGTTGTTCGTGTGTTTAAAGAAGAGAGGGTAGAGTATTTATAGTTTTGAAAAAAGGCGGGAAAATAAGGTAACAAGTACTGACTTATCATAATTATAGAAATACTACAAATTAGAATCAATTAAAGTCCCGGACTCCCTTTAATTAAGGAGTCATGGTTCAAACATGTATAAGTTATATCAAATAAGGAAAAGAATTGCTTGTGAGACTGATTTTACTATAATACGAATAGTAAAGCATGCAGCATGTAGTAAGGACTAGGTACAGAATAGTTTCAACATAAGGAAAGTACACGTTAATTAACAGCACATAAATAAGGCAGAGTATGATTTGATTCTAAAAATTAGTTCAAATAATTACGGATGAAATTGAAAATTACAGGGAATCAGTACTAACTAAGAAAAGTATCACAAAAGCAATTTCGAAAAATCAGCACAATATTACAAGGAAAATACACAAAATCAAACTTGTAGGTTTATGGAGATTACATAGAATCACCATAAATTATGTGAACAATTAGTAAAACAAATGGTCGGACCCATAAATAATACGGGTTTGGACAAAATCAAAGAAACCTTAAGAACAAATCAAAACAGGAAGCACAAGAGCATATAGAACACATATAAAGCCCAGAAGGTTCATAATAGTCATGCAAACACATCGCAAACAAATTCAAACTTCAAATCTAACCTAGAAATATTAGGGTTTCTTGACAAAAATGAATCGAGCCAAAAGGAAAGACTCGGCTAATGTTTAAACATGCTAAAATTCACAGTAATAGGAAAGAAATCGTTTTTTGAAAAAGGGTTTTGAAACCCTAGTTTGTAAAATAAAGAAACTGTCTGAAATCAAAGAAACATTTGAGGAAAACAAATGGAAACCTTAAGAACCCATAGATCTATCACAGATCTAAAAAGATCGTAAAATTTATAATGAGGTTTTTCAGAAAATAGCAGAGACGAAGGAAAAAGGCGGTTAAAACCCATGGATACACCTAGATCGAAGACAGATCTTAATAGAAGTAACAAATCTCAAGGGCTAGGGTTTCAGAGAACCCAAAGAAGGATGAGAGAACATTAGATCGTTACCGGTTTTAGCCGGAAAAGTCATGGATCCACTACTAGAAAATGGATCTATAGCAATAGTATTTTTCGCAACGGTTATATAACCGTTAATATAGACGTATATAGCAATGGTTATAACCGTCCCAATATGGTATAAAACCAACCCGCACACTTTTGCAAGCAAACCGTTACAATAGTGAAATAATTGTCAACATACGGCATTCTATTGCGACAGTTGTGTTAACCGTAACGATAGGATTACCTGTAGCTACGGTTCTTTGCAAAATGGGCCTACGGAGACGGTTAAGTTTCCCTCCTAACTTTACCCACTTTTTTTTATTTTCGTTTTTTCCCTCCTCCTTATTTCACTAAATCCTAGACTTTATTTTTAATTTCTAATAGCAAAAGAAATAGAAGAACTCTTTCTATATCCACAACCCATCGAAAATACTCTCTAGACATATCAAAGAATACTCCCCCCCCC
>MU727729.1:0-23829 GCA_026770625.1 Nicotiana glauca | reverse complement strand
CCAGTCCATGCCCAAGATCACATTAAAATCTACTATGTTGAGCAATAATAAATTGGCTCTGGCCTCAAAACCACTAAGAGCAACCAAACACAATCGATAAACGTTGTGCACAACATGAGAATCAAACCCACAGGAGTAGAAATATAAACAGGGGAACTCAAAGAATCTCGATACACCCAAATATGGGGCAAAACAAAAAGACACATAAGAATTGGTGGAGCCTGGATTGAATAAAACTGATGCATCTCTATGACAAACCAGGACAATACATGTGATGACAGAATTGGAGGCGACAGCCTTGATACAGACAGGAAGGTCATAATATATGGTCTAGCCTCCCCCTATAGGGCAACCTCTACCTTCCCGACCTCCACATCTAGCTGGATCAGTAGGTGGGGTAGCAACTGGTGCTGTAATCATAGCCTGAGAACTCTGGCGGGCACACTGTGGCTGAGAAGTCTGTGAAGGTGCATCCTTCCTAAGTCTGTGGCAATCCCTCACCGTATGGCGTGTGTAACCACACTCCAAACAAGCTTTGAGAGGATGTGGCGGCTGTGACTGGTTCTGGCCAGGTCTACTGGACTGACCACTGAAAGCACCTAGCGCATGAGGCGCACTATATACTAGAGGTGCATAATAAGGCTCCTGGGGCCTAGGAGGAGCTGGAATACCACTGGCTGCTAGAAGATCTGAATGAATGGGGCGACTCATGTAATCCCTACCCTAACAAACTGCAGCTGGAGCATGGGCACCAGAATAACGGCCCGACTCTCAATACCTCTTGGCCTCCCTCTCCTATATATCCCGAGCATGCATACCCTTCACTCTCCTAGCATTGCTCACCACCTACTAATAAGAAATATCCACCTCCAACTTACGAGCCATGTTAGACCTGATGTTGGGAATAAGCCCCTCGACAAACCAGCGAACCCTCTCACGAACAGTGGAAACCAAGGCTGGTGCATGTCCAGCAAAGCTAGTGAAACAGACAGCATACTTCGAGACAGTCATAGCACCCTGGCGCAAATACTTAAACTATATGTGCCATACTTCTCTGAGGCTTTGAGGAACATACTCTCTAAGGAACATATCTGAAAACTGAGTCCAAGTCAGGGAAGCTGCCTCATCCAGACTGTCAAACTCATTAGTACGCCACCACTCTTAGGCAACTCCTTGAAGCTAGAAGGTAGTGAAGGAAACCATGCTCGATCTTGATATACCCATGGCACGGAGGATGCAGTATTACTTATCTAGAAATCCCAGCGCATCATCTGATGCTAGACCACTTAATACAGGAGGCTTGTACTTCTTGAACCTCTCAAGTCTCCCTTGCTCATCCTCAGAAGTCGTTTCCCTGTCCTTGGGCTCATCTGGGGCTGCAGTTTGTACGTGAATAATCTCTGGGACCTAATCAACATATACTCGCTGCTCAGGAGTGCGGACGGTGATAGTTTGTGCTCCTTCCTAGGCCTAAGATGTGGCTACAGCAAGAGGAAGCAACCTTGCATTAGCTAGAGAGGTGTACATGCTCATGAACTGTGTAAGAGTCTTCTGGAAGCTAGAGTAGCGGTAGCAGTAGGGCTATCAGGTGCCTGGACTCCAGCTGGAACTACCGGGGGCTCACTGGTGGCAGCTCGCACGGGTTCTATAACTACACCACGTGCGCATCCTCGCCATCTACCCCGGCCCCGACCCCTGACAGCTCAAGTAGGGGCCGCAGGTGCCTGATCACCTCTGGTAGCATGTGTAGAATTGTGATATCAAAAATCTCGCACGACAAGGAAATAAATTGAAGTAGAATTTTTCCTAACAGTTACATAGCCTCTCATAGATAAGAATAGACGTCTACATACTGATCTGCGAGACTCTAATAAATCCGCTTGTGATTCATGAATCCTATGAACCTAGAGCTCTGATACCAACTTGTCACGACCCCAGTTCACCCTCCGTGAACTATCGTGATGATACCTAGTCTCTACGACTATGTAAGACTAATAATTGCGAAAAAGGAAAAATAATAGATAAAACTAATATAACTCTCAAATTGTACAAGTTCTCGAAACCCATAATATAATGAAATAACAAGTTATGGATACCATATTGTGCTTTAACTCCAGAATGTCTAAATCAAATAAATACAGAAGGGCTAAAACTATAAGAGAGAATGGAAAGGGACTTCTTGGTCTGCAGACGCGGCAGATATACCTCGAAGTCTTTGGAGAATTGCCTCGCCTCAAGGGTAGTAGGGTTGAGTCGAAGTACCTGGATCTAAAGATGAAAAAACATGTACAGGAAAGGGCATGAGTACACCAAGCACCAAGCCTAACCTCGGTCGAGCAGTGACGACAAAGGTCAGGGCCCTACCGGTCATATATAATAATATATAAGGAAAAGAAGAAGTTTTAAAGTAACACAAAGTAATAAGAGTAGCAAAACTACAATAGAGAAAACATATTACAGAAGGAATATAGCTCAACACAGAGATAACAATCGGGATTCTCTCAGGATACCGTCCTGTAGTCCCCAAATGTATCTCTCGACTGTCGTCCCGTAATCTAACTTATAGTGCGTAGGGATCAACTAGAATCTCAATTCGTAGTCCTAAATGTAAATATCCAGTACTTGGGGAATCTACCGGGTGCAGTCCCATAGTTCCAATATATATATATATATATATATATATATATATATGCAGGGGGTCTATAGGAATACAAATTCGTAGTCCCAATGAAAACATGCAAGGGATATCCCGGGATACCATCCTGAAGTCCCAAAGTAAACACACAACAACAACACATAAAAAATCAATTCAATCAAAATTTTATACCAAGGTAAAATAGGTACTTCTAACCTAGCATGCTGCACAGAATTCAAATAAAGCAGTTTGAGCAAGTAAAGCAATTAAGTCAATTAGGCATGCTTCCCTAAATAGTGAAATAACACAGTTATTAATTATTTAAGGAAAATAAGATTTTTAACAATTAGCACATGTACGCACTCGTCACCTCACGTACAAAGTATTTCGTATATCAACAATACCAAATCCTAAGGGGAGTTTCCCCACACAAGGTTAGGCAAGCCACTTACTTCGAACTAGCTCAATTAATTCTATACGATGTTCTTGCCACGAGTATGCGACTCCAAATGGCCGAAATCTATTCAAAATAATTGCATAATGTAAATATAACTTTCAAATAACTGATTCAACTAATTAATTCGAAGCTAATACGCGAATTTAGGAAAATCGTCCCAAAAAGCCCCTCGGGCCCACGTCTCGGAATCGGGTAAAAGTTACGGATTATGAACCCCCATTCACTGACGAGTCTAGCCATACCAAAATTAACCAGATCTGAGGTCAAATTCTCAATAAAAACTCAAAAATTAGGCCTAAAAACCTTTCCAAAATTTCCCCCCAATTTCTTACCCCAAATCGAAATTAGATGATGAATTCATGTTTAGAATAATGGGTTATAAGAAAAGAAGAATTAGGAATCATTACCCAATTGATATCTCTAAAAATCCTTCAAAATCTCGCTCAAATCCAAGCTGTCAAACTCTAGTTTTGATAAAAATGGCTAAATCCTTGATTTTGAAATTTTATAATCTACCCAGGTAAATCCTTCTTTGCAAACGTGGAAGGACCATCGCTTCGCGAAGCACAACTTCGTTGGGTCAAAAATTCATTTATCGCGAACACAATGACTCTGTCGCTAATGCGATAGCAACCTTCTCCCTCTTACGCGAATGCGGGACCCTCTTCGCGAACGCGTAGGTATACGACCTCATAGCTTTGCGAACACGGGACCATTATCGCGAACATGAAGCGTTAAGCTTCCACCAGCCCCAGCTCATTTTCGCAAACGCGAGACCCCACTCGCTAACGCGAAGAAGGAAACCAGAACTAGAGACCTGCTACATTTTCTGCAGTTGTCCATGTCCAAAAATGACCCTTTTAGCATCCGAAACACACCCGAGATCTCCCGGACCTCAACCAAACATGTCAACCAATCCTAATCCATCTTTCAAACTTGTTCCAACATTTGAAACGCTCAAAACAAGATCAAAACACTAGATTAACATCGGATTCAATTATAAGAACTCCAAAAATTCTCAAATTCCGCTTTTGATCAAAAAGTCTATCAAACCTCGTCCGAATAACCTAAATTTTGCAAGCACATTACATTCAACACTACGGAGCTTTTCCAACTTTCAGAATTCCATTCTGGCCCCAATATCAAAATTCCACTATTGAACCGGAAACATAAAAAATTTAACTTTCGGCATTTCAAGCCTAAATAATCTACAGACCTCCAAAATACAATCCGAGCACGCCCCTAAGTTCGAAATCACCCTACGGAGCTAACAGAACCTACGAAATTCCATTCCGAGGTGGTCTTCACACTACTCCGACTATGGTTCAAATTTCTAAAGGTTAAGCTCTATTTTAGGGACTAAGTATCCAAAACACTCTGAAACTCAAAACAAATCATCCCGGAAAATCAATATAGCATAAACAAACACGGAGAAAGCAGATAATAGGGGATCGGGGCGTTAATTCTTAAGACGAACGGCCGCATCGTTACAGAAAGCTTAAAGTGATATTTTGTCACTTTAACAATCTATTGTAGTTCAACTTATTCAAAATTTTGATGTCATGACCATGTCATTTCTGTTGGTTCATCTAGAAGACCTTTTGAAGACTTTTTAAATGGTAATTAATGACTAATTAGATGGGCATGCAAGAAATAATAAGGTGATTTCAGTATATATAAATAATATGTCTGACCTTATTAGTTGATTTTAGTTTGACGCATCTGCATATCCCTTATGGAATATTATATACAGAACAATATTGGTAAAAGAAACACTTTCTTACTTTTCCATTACCTCAATGTTTCACATCCATATCTAGTTTAATGCATGATTTAATAAATTTAGAAAGAAACTTTTGAAAAGATCATTATTGTCCCCGTTTTGTTGCGTAGTCTCTGTAGCGAATATCTTTCATGAGGGGACTAGACCCTAGTAGTTATTGCAGATTCTAGAGTGCATGCTTTAGTTAGCTTGGATGATTTTATATATTCTTCTTTATATTCCTAAGTTTTAAATATTTTTATTAATTAGCTTTTTGCTAAATTACCATCATGGTTCTTTGATTAATATTCATTAATATTCTTTTCTTAAATTAAGGTTGTTGGTTCTGCAATTTGCATCCTCGTCAAGAAGAGACGCACGTTGGCAAATTTTATTGAGAGCGCAGAGCAGAGAAATACACTTTATAAGGTTAGTTAATTAATACCTGAGATATTTTTATCCAACCATATGATTGTTATTCGAATATTCTCTCGAATATTTCAATAGAATGGAACTATGTTTTCATGTGTAGATTACATAATGATATTTATATGTATAGTTTCTAATTCTACACATTGTTTCTACGATTAAGCACAGTATTTTTGTACTTTCTGCACAGCATTTCGGCATTTCTGCACAATAGTTCTGCATTTGCTGCACAATATAGTTTTTGCATTACATTTGGGAAATTTCTGCATTTCTGGACAGCGGTTTTTGCATTTCTGCATAGTGTTTCGGCTACTTCTGCAATTCTACATAGTGTTTTTTGCGTTTCTGTATAGGTCTTTTCATTTTCTGCATTTTTGCACATCATTTTTATATTTCTGCACAGTGTTCTGCATTTTAACATAGCGATTTGGTAATTTCTGCATTTCTGCTTTATTTCTACACAGTGTTTCAGCACTTTCTACTTTCTACACAGTATTTTTGCATTTCTGCACTTCGTTTCTACATTTTTTGTATTTTTGCACAGCGGTCTTGATATAATTTGTAGCGTGCAATTAAAAAGAACAATGAGGAACAATAACGAGGAATCATCAAAGTTTGAAATATTTATTGCAACTCGTACCAAGCAAGGGGAGCAAGTTCATGAAGATGCTCACATTGCAATAGCAAGTCGTGATGCATCTGATATGTTATGTGGAACTTAAATTCTTTATATGTATAGTTTGTTCTCATAAATATTTATGTTTACCTCAAAAAATAAGGGTAACAATTAAATATAATTTGGTATTTTAAAGATATGTGATATATTCTAATACTAGTGATTATACAACTTTTATTAAGCTTAAGTAAGAAGAAATGATGAACCAAATCAATATTTTTAAGCAATAGGGGCCTCGAGCTTAGCTATCCCAGTGACCTCGAGGTCAGCTAAGAACAATTAAGTATGAACAATAAAGTAAAACAATAAAGTTGAAGAATAATTGTTGAGCACGTTAAACAAGTGTATAATAGAATGTTCTATTGCAGTGAATAATATGAGATGTCCTTACAAAATGATTGGAGTCCCCTTTATATAGGAGGAGAAAACCCAAATATAGTACATTCCTCATTGTGGAAAAGAATTCTATTGGTGAAGGTGTATCCGACCTAGTACGGACGTGTACCATTTCCTACAAATCTTATCCTTTAATTTATTCCCTGGTCCACGTGCTCTTGAGAAATTCCCGGTCTATTTTGAGATTCTACGAGATTGTGCTGCCCTCAATGTCGATCGTGCCAGGCCTTCTATCCGCTTCCTCGAGGTGTGCATCCCTCAATCGAGCCGACCCATACTTCGAGTCGACAGAACTCGAACTCATAGCCCAATTGAAGACTTCGAAATCGGGCTCCATGATTTTGACCGTATACAGATAGTCCCTGCGTTTCTTAGAATAAGATGATAAAAATGATTTGAACCTCAATTTTCCCGAGCCTCTCGAGATGATGTCATGCTCGTGACGTAGGCGCTTAAAGTGATCAAAACGTCTCATCGATCCATTTTCCCAAAAATATTAAATGCATGCCACCATTGGTCGGCCATTAGTGCCATCGAACCATCATTGGATTTCTATAAATAGGGGGTTACTTGGTTGAACAAATCAACTTTTAGACCTTTCCCTTATCTATCTCTTCCTCTAATCACCAATTTTTATGGTTCATATCTGTGATCACAAGGTCACATGGCAACAATTTTACCAGTTACACCAAGGCTCCCCTTATTTAGACCTTTGGCTCGAAACAATGAGAGAAACGCACTGAATTTTTCCCATATCAGAAGATATGTGAACTTTATACTTCCACTCATCTCTCTTAACTTCAACCTGGTGTGGCGCTTCATCAACCTTATCAGTTACTCCAAGGCTCCCTCGTTTAAATCTTTGGCTTGAAAAAATGATAGAAGGGCACAGAATTCTTCCCGTATCAGAAGATATGCAAACCTTACACTGGTGTGTATCTCTCTTAACTTCAACCTGGTGTAGCGCTTGATTTCTTTTGCTTTCCATGGAATGCGGTGGCATTATCATCTACTAACTTTTGCATCCTGCACCAGAACAGAGTTCCGAGGACGAACACTCTTGGATTGTTGCTCGTGCATCTTGAACCCCTTTTGTCTTTTTGTTGTTTCTTAATGTATTATGGCCCAAAACTTCAACAGAACGCTCAATCTTGGTTGCTGAAGATATAATCACATTTATCGAGGGCCCTCTGGCAAATGTTTCCAAAGATCGGAAATGGTGTCCCCAAGAAGAGGATTTCCAGAGATGATGCACTCGAGATCGTGGCCTCAAAAGTGAATTAGGATCTTTAGCTTTCGTTTTACTTTTTTTTCCTATGTAAGTATCCTTCGTGGGCGCCATAGTTATACTTTGTAATCATTTCATGGAAGTATAAAATGATCTTTTTGTATCCCTTTCGGCCCATGCTGAATTTTATTCTGTCTTTATTCATAAAAGACTCGATTTTATAATATCAAGACTATCCCAAATATCGAGCTTAGGACATAATAAACCCTTAGATTTTTAATCTATCAATACAATACACTTCGAGGTTTTTGTTAATCCTCGAGCTGAGATTAAAGGTGAACTTGGAACGTCAGGATTCTCGAGCTCGAGTTAAGTGAGAGCAAGGTCTCGAGATGAAGTAAATCCTTAGATGTCCTTTCAGTCCCTGGGTGGGAAACTTCTCAACCTCGGACAGGCCTTAGGCTTTTATAGTCGAGCGGGTATTTGCTCGAACTTGTGATAAGGGTAGCCCTTAGGACTTTTCACAATCTTCGAGCGAGTGATTCCTCGAACTCAGATAGCCTTGGGCTTAGTGACCGAGTGGATACCCTGCTCGAACTCGACTTATAGGCTGCCCTTCATGATTTTTGACGAATTAATCCTTGATACCTTGGCCTTGATGCCAATATTGTAACATCAGCAGTTGAAGTGACTCAAAAGTTTCTTTTGTACGATTCCAAAAACATTAATTGGAGGCAGCTGACGATCAGCCTTTTGGCTTCCTCGTAATGCTTAAATGACCTTTATAAATAGACAGATTCTACAACCATACAAACTTTATTCCCATATTGTTTTCAAAGTCTCATTTAGCCCTTTTCAATTTCTTCTCCCTTCACTTCGCTAACAACAGTCTTCATTTTCTTCGATCTACTGCATAGCGATGGATAAAACTTCTAAATTTGTTCCTCAAAAGGAAAAAGTTCCTTCATCTTCTCGATTGACCAAGAGTAAACCAGTAGTGCCACCTCACACCGAGGAATGCATCCCCCTGTCCTGTGAGGTAACATCCAATTTCAAAATCGAAAAACTTGTTTCGATACCAAACCAATGCGAGCCCATGTCTCGATATGTTTGTTTGGTGACCAAGCTCGTGCTCAAGCAAGTAAAGGAGGATTTTAAATGGGACAACAAATAAATAGTGATTCCTTCCTCTGATGAGGATATCACCACATATAAAGTGGGGTACTTGAGCGTATATACTTGCCCGTTTATGTTAGGCCCCGCCATTCCGGCTCAGGGTCCATAGACCCAGTTATCCTTGACTTTTGCCAACGATACCAAGCTCCGCTCCGCTAGATCTACCCTTCCTTATGGAGAATCGTTTACCTGAGCAGGTTCTTTTCGAACCAAATCAAGGGGATTTCTTTTACCCTCTATCTTCTGATCAAATTGTATAGTCCCCCGACTTTATCGCAGGGGCTTGATAAAATTGCAACACAGATCTTTAAAATCCTTATTCTCTAGTATCGATGAGGATAATGACCGTGGGTGGATGAGCTGATTTGTCCGAGTCAAGACCTCTGATCTGGTCCATGCTGATTGGATGTCATTTCTCGAGGAGTGAAACATGAGATATGAGTATAAAGCAGGTTTATACCTGACTTTGCATTTTTCTTTGGTATAACCTCTTTACAATGGTGTAGTCTCTGCTTGGTTTCAGGGTGGGGTCCCAGACCTCGAGGGCTGGATCCGAAAGCTAGCCTCCACCTCCTCTTATTTGGAGTGTTGATGGCGAGATCTAGCCAAGACTCGATACGAGGTAAAAAGCAATGGTGAATTCTCTTGTTTGTTTTTTAGTATTTCTATTATGGGATATTGATCCCGATTTCACGTAGGTCTTGGAGATGCCGTTGAATTGAGGCCGGCCCTAGCTGATGAAGTGGAGGTTTTGAAGCCTCCCAAAGAAAGAAAAAGAAGGAGAGCTTCATCTGAAAATCCCCTAAAGCCAAAGAAAAGCTTGGCTCGAAGGCGTAAGACCGATGCAACAGACTTATCTCTAAAAATGGCTCAATGTCTTCGTGACTAGGAGAAGGAAGAAGATGACTATTGCTTGCTGGTAAACCAATAAAGAAAAAATGGCGATGCTTCGAAGCCCACCAAACCAACGACGGTTGATGTGGCCCATTCCAGAGCTGAAGAAATCACCTAAGGGAGTTCAAATAAAGTCCCCGAACTGTCGTCCAGAAATAAGGTGCCTCGCTTAAGAGATCATCATGAGGGCGAGGCCGAACGTCCTGACACCGAGCCTCTTCAGATAAAAGAGAATGCCCCGAGTGGATCACTGGGGTGGTCAACATGGATGATTCTCCCCCCAGCCCCGAGTTCTTCGAGGGACAAATCCAGGAGGCTATGAAAATGAAATCTTCCAAAGTGGAAGTAAGACATGAAGGTCATGACATCTTTCAAGAATGTCTCGCAGGGCTTGGAGATGGCCTCGACCCTAATAATTCTTTCATTTTTAAAGAGGCACGTATACTTTTTAAATAAGTGAGTTTTCTATTTTTGTACCTATGCCTTTGTTCTAGTTGTTCCGAATCTAACTTTCCATCTTTTTAATGAAGGTTGTGGTGCTCCATAAAAGGGCATTTTCTATGTCCCGAGACAATCTTGCTCAGTGTGAGGCCGAGGTTAAGAAGACTTAGGAAGAGAGGGATGCCATCAAAGACTTATATGCTAAGAAAGAGTTGGAGATCTATGATCTACAAGTTAAGTTGACACAAGTGTGCCAAGGTCGAGTCGAGTATGTTGAGAAGGTAATATAGCTCCCAAGAGTATTACTCACTCGTTTTGCTTTGGCAGCTGATATTTTTAATTTTGCAGTTTATCAGAAAGCTGAATAGGAGGCGCAGCTTTGGGAGGAACTTAAGATGAAAAAAACCGAGGCCCTGAGGTGGAGGCAAGGTATGGACCATCTCGCTTCTGAGAAGGAAACTTTAAAAGAGCAATTATCTTTGTTCGAACACTAACTTTGAGGTGTGAAGGAAGAGATCCTAGCTCGTGGCCTCAAAATCGAAGAGCTTAAAGCCGGATCTGCAGTTGAGCTGGACAAGGAAAAATTTGATGTTACGGCAATATAACTTAGTATTGAGCCAATACCGAAGCAGCTAATGCTAAGGAAAAGAAGATCTGTTCTACGGCGGATGCTATGTTATCTAGTTCCCTTGATCATGCTAGGCGACAATCCCGGAGGATGACCATCGAAGAGATACATGCTTACGACTTTGATCTTTCAGCCGGTATTAAAGCGAAGAAGATTTTGGAAGAAGAGACGATCGCTATGCTTTCCAATGAAGATGATTCAGCCAGTTTCTCTGGTAGTGAAGGAGACGGGGATGAAGTTATTGAGGATGAAGCTCTCGAAGATGTGACTCCTAAGGATGTAGCTGCTAAGGAAGTGACCCCGAAGTAGTTTTAGGTAACTTTATTTTGTTTCTTTTTAAACCTCCCTTGCGTAAATACTTCCTGTAATCATCTTTTTTTGAAATACGAAATGAACTTTTTATCTTATCTTTGGTCAGTGCTGGATTTAATATTGCCTTTATTTATGGTAGACTTCTTTTGAATGATTACTCCGGGTATTGGTTTGTGGTTTCAAGGTATTATAAACCCTTGGATTTTTATCAATAGATGTAAAACAATTTGTAGCTAAGTTTAAATTGATCCATTGCGAGCTAGGGATATTTTGAACCTCGAGTCCAAATCGAAATGAAAGCAGAGTCTTGAACTATAAGTTTTTTGCCCTTAAGCCTTTTGAGGTTGGCCCTTAGGATCTTATACATTGATCCTTAGGCTATTTAAGTTGGCCCTTGGGCTCTTATAAATTATCCCTTAGGCTCTTTAGGTTGGCCCTTGGGCTCTTAGAATGGCTAAACAATTTTTTCCTCGTTTCGGCTTAGAGACATAGTGAAAATTTTATTATGCCTTATCATGCATTTTTTTGTACTAGGTTTTTTGAAGGTTTGACATATCGGAACTTTATTAGACATTTGTTTGTGTAAACATAATCGAACACCTATTGAGGTATTTTCGAGGGCCGATGTTATCAACACCATTGGAAATTTCAAGGGCTGAGTTTATCGAAGCCCTTTGTATTTTTCTTTTGCTGAGGGTAGCCTGATTTAACCGGTTTTTACAAAGTATTTGAAGGCCTTTAATTTATAGCAGAAATCGAACGTCTTTGAGCCATATTATTTGGTCGTAGCCTTTATGTGATCGTAGTCTTTAGTATGGTCGTAGCCTTTAGTGTGGCCGTAGCCTTTAGTATGGCCGTAGCCTTTAGTATGGTTGCAGCCTTCGGGAATGTCACTTGGACTTGTTTCCCGACAAGTTTCCCAACTTGTTCGAGAAGTTAGTCCTCGAGAATATTTGCCTTGGCCTTTGTTTTGGAAGGGTGCCTCTTTGAGGTCTTATTAGTTTGGATTTTTTATGAGAGTCCCGAGTATTCAGGGTGCTTCTATGTTGTGGATCTTAAGCTGTTTCCCGTAAGATTGTACGTGTAAAGCCCATATGAGGCACAAAGTATTGTTTATATGACCAGAATGCCTCTTTTAATAGGTTGGTACATGCATACATGTTTTTCCATTGAGGCTCGACTATTCTATATGGACACGGTTTGTTTGACCGTTTGGCACGTTACAAAGTTCTCCAATCGAGACTCTCTTAGGCTTGAAATATTTTCCCAAAAATGTAACCTCCAAGGGCGATGCCCTCAGTATTCGAGGATTATTAAAAAAAGCCTTGAATACTTGTTGACTGTTCCTTAGGTAGCATATAGGTGTTGCCTCGTTAAAAACCTTGCTGGTAAAATCCATTCGGGATAAAATCTGAGCAAAGGGAAATAGAGTGCAACACATGCTTTAAAACCTACGGCTTTCATGTAGGAAGGGATGTCTTTGAGAGCCTTGACCAGGTCAGGGATGATCCTTAATGCCTCGATTTGGCACCATGAGGCCGAAAAACTTAGTCGTGCCAACTCTGAAGGCACATTTATCTGGGTTGAGCTTTGTGACACATCGCCCCAAAACGTTGACTGTTTCCTGCATATGAAAAAATGTTCCTCTACGCAGAGGGACCTAGCCAGTCATATAGGCTTTCGTTATTTACCTGTTTGTTATTCATACATCCTGTTGACTGGATGTTGAAATGAAGTTTTTCGAACTGGGGCTCCCATTCTGTTTTATTGGTTTAAACCTATGACTGTTACTCAGTCTATGATTTAAGGCAGAATTCCTGCCATAAACTAAATCATCGATAATAAACTAAATGAGTTTTTTTCCTAAGTTTGGGGGCTAATCCCATTTGCAGGTTTACCTTTGTTTTGAGCAGTTGAGTTGGTAGCATCGGTCTTCCTAGGGATAATGAAGGTTCGAGGAGCTAGGAAGTTCCTTTCTTCACATTCGGTTACCTTTTTATCTAGACTTGGAGTTGTTATTGATACTTAGCCACCTGTTTATCGTTGAGGCTCAATTTCGTCGAGGTCAAGTTTTTCGGCATCGGCACCGCTTCCTCAATTGCAAAAATTTCTTTTGCATCATGTTGTTCTCTTTGGACTATTTTCACTCCTTTCTTTGTCGAGAACTTCATCATCTGATGGAGGGTCGATAGCACTTCCCTCATGTTATGTATCCATGGCCTTCTAAGGAGTGCGTTATACCTCATGTCACCTTCGATGACATGGAATCTGGTGTCTTGTATGGTCCCGGCTACGTTTACCGGCAAAATACTTTCTCTCTTTGTTGTTTCACTTGACATGTTGAAACCATTCAGCACGCGAGATGCGGGTACAATTTGATTTTATAGGCCGAGTTGTTTCACGACCCTCGATCTGATTATGTTTCCAAAGCTACCTGGATCCACCAATACACATTTTTATTTAGAAGGATAGAGATTACCAAGGGTCGTTGTGAGGTTGGGATACGTCCTCTGCTTCCTCAACACAAAATGATAGAGCGTCCTCGAGTACATAGTTACGAGTCCATTTTTCCTTTGTGATGGATACCTTGGTACGTTTGAGTATAGGTCCATATAGGATATCGACTCCACCGATGATCATGTGAATGACATGTTGATGTTCTTCGGGATCATTCTTCCTATTTGGATCTCTTTCTCATAAATGATTCTTGGCTCGGTTACTGAGAAATTCATGAAGATGCCCCTCGTCAAAGTCTCGAGCTACCTCCTCTCTAAGTTGCCTCCAATCCTCAGTCTTGTGCATGTGAGTCCCATGATACTTTCACATTAAATTGAGGTTCCTCTGAGAAGGATCAGTCTGTATAGGCTTGGGCCATGTGGCGTCTTTAATTTTTTCAATGCTTAAGACGATACCCAAGGCATCGACACTGAAGTTGTATTCTGATAATCTGAGTGTCTCCACCGATCCCAAGCGCCTATAAAACCCGATTTTGCACAAGAGTCTCCGAGAAATTTGGCCTCAATTGGCTCTTTTATCATTCTGAGACATTTTATGCCTTGAAATGTTCCTTTGATCTTTAACGTATGATTGATATCATTCATTGTTGAACGATTATGATTGATAACGATTGTGCACATCCTATCATGTCACAATCGGATATTCAATAAAGTTCTTCTTTAGCTGTCGAGATGCTACCGAGCTTCTTTCATTCAAACCTTTCATAAAGGCCTGAATTGACCACTCATCGGAGACTGGCGGCAGTTCCATTCTCTCTATTTGGAATCGGGACACACTCCCTTAGCATTTCATTGTCCCTTTGTTTTATTTGTAATATATCTGATTTTCTTGTGGTCACTTTTATGGCCCCAGCGTGTGCTTTCACGATGGCATCCGCCAACATGGCAAATGAATCAATGGTATTGGGAGCTAAGTTGATATACTATATCATAGCTCCTTTTGATAGTGTCCCTCCAAACTTTTTCAATAACACTAACTCGATTTCATCGTCATTCAAGTCATTTTCTTTGATTCCACAAGTGTATGAAGTAATATGTTCGTTAGGGTCATTTGTTCCATTATATTTTGGTATATCAGGCATGCGAAACTTCTTGGGAATGGGCATCAGAGCCACACTCGGGGGGAAAGGTTTTTGTATGAATTTTTTGGCATCTAGACCCTTCAAAACTAGAGGTGCTCCCGATATCTGGTCTACCTGGGAGTTGTAAATTTCCACCTTTTATCATTGTCTTCTATTTTATTTTGTTCTAACTCGATCCTTTTAGTCAGTTCCTCGAGCATTTTAATGATTATGGGGTCAGCCCACAAACTGCTTTCATGAGGCCTTTCTAGCACTGATTCATGTCATGTGTTTACTAGCTTGGCGGTGTTAGGAGTTCTTGTATACGGTAAAATCGGAGTATCGAACCTTCCGTCATTACGATGGCTCGTAAGACATCTCAAGAGCTCAAGGCTATGGTCGAGACTGACTCCCGAAGGGCCATCAGCGCATAACCTCGAGGCAATATGAACTAGTAGTTATGATGGAAAATTGGGGAGTTCCAAGGTATGTAAATAGGGCTAACAAAGCCTAGTGGACTAGTCCAAAAACGAATCAAGACATTAAATGGATGTACCAGCCCATATCTTTGTAATTAATGTGTTTGTACTATGTTGGGATTCCCTCTCATATATAAAGGGAATCCTTGCCATTTTGTAGACATTTGTGGCCCAATACTAAATACATAAGAACATTCTCTCTGCTCTCTAACATATTCTCTTGATCTCATTACTTCCATTTATTGCTTGCATTCATTGTGTTCTATTTACTGTTCATCATTTATTTCTTATTATTGATCATAAAGAGCCATCATTTTAGCTCTCATAACTGTTAGTCATCCCTCGATCACCCTCGGCAGGACATCAGACTCGACCTCGAGTAAATAAGCAAGCTCGAGACCCGATTTTTAGTCGTTTGGTTTGATTATCTTATCATTTTTAGCTATAATCTTGCTTTCTACTCTCTTACTTTAGCATCCTTTGCCTTACAACTAGCATAAAAATAGATCATGCATTTTTAGAATCGCAAAATCAAATTTAATTGTTATTACCATTTTTATGGTAAATAGTTTGGTGCCCACCGTGGGGCTAAATATAATAGTGATTATTTTGTTGCAGGTTTTACGACATAACGCAAGTTATCTTTCACACTTTTTCTTGCCCAAGATCTTTGATTTCAGGTCAAAATGTCTGACTCAGTAAACAACAATCTTGAGAACCATGGAGAGAATGGTGTGGATGTTCTAGGTGTTGGTGTACCACCAAAAAACCCTGAGAACGTACCAGAACCAATTCCCGTGGACGCGGTCTCACACGACGCCCAACATGTCGATATAAGCTCCAACACTAACAGGAGCTTGCACCAAGGAGACCAACAAGAAGCTTAGAAAATTCCAACTAGGGAAGAACGATAGGTTAGCCTTCACGTCATTTTTGAAATGTTACAGGCACAATAGCTAGCGATTGTTTAGCTGCAAAGTCACCATAAACCTTCCAGCATGAGAGCATCGAGGACGACCCCCTTAGCCAAGCAGATACCAGAGCGATCAAGCAACAACAGGTTGGCAACCAACCCCGCCATCGTAAAGATGCTTGAGGACCTCAGAAAGAGGATCGAGTCGGGCGAGAACAAGATAGAAGCCAACGATAAGAAGGTAGAGACCTATAATTCCAAGGTCGATCACATTCCGGGCGCACCCCAAATTATAAAAGGGGTAGACTCGAAGATGTTCGTGCATAGGCCGTTCACGCAGGAAGCAGCCCCAAAACCCATTCCAAAGAAGTTTAGAGTGTCCGAGCTTCCAAAGTACAATGGAATATCAGACCCCAACAAGCACGTCACTGCCTACACTTGCACAGTGAAGGGCAACGACCTAAAGGACAATGAGATCGAATATGTCCTGCTGAAAAAATCCAGGGAAACATTCTCAAAAGGGGCCATGATGTGGTATCACAAACTAGCTCCTAACTCTATAGATTCATTTGCCATGCTGGCAGATTCTTTTATAAAGGCACATGCCGGGGCCATCAAGGTGGCCACAAGGAAATCTGATGTCTTCAAAATCAAGCAAAAGGAGAACGAGATGCTGCGAGAGTTCGTATCTTGCTTTCAAATGGAACTAATGGAACTACCACCGGTCTCCGACAACTAGGCGGTATAGGCCTTCACTCAAGGATTGAACAAGCGAAGATCGGTAGCTTCGAAGTAGCTAAAGCAGAACCTAGTCGAATATCCCGCCGTGACCTGGTCGGACGTCCACAACCAATACCAATCAAAGATCAGGGTCAAAGATGACCAACTAGCAGTCCTCTCGGGCTCAGTATATCCCAGCAGGTTTTCAGCAAAAGATCCAAAGCCAAATAAGGAAAAGATACCAACCATACACTGAAGATAGAAGAAGTAGCCCGAGGCGCAACATACCCCGCAATGATCGAAGAATGGACCGAGGCCAGAATCCTTGGGGACTTGTCAGTATAGATGGGTTTCATATATTCACAGGAATGACGGAGGCACCTCATTTGTTAGAATACAACTTCATCATCGACGTATCAGACATCGTGTTCGCCATCAGTAAAATCAGAGACACCAGGTGGCCAAGGCCTGTACAATCAGACCCTTCACAAACGAACCATAATTAATTATGTGAATTTCACAACACGTACAGGCACAGGACCAAAGATTGCCGACAACTCCGGGAGGAAGTGGCACGATTACTCAGCAAAGGTCACCTTAGGGAATTCCTCAGCGACCGAGCCAAAAATTAGTTTCGGGAAAGAGTCAACCAACAAGAGTGAAGGAGATGAGCCGCAACATGTCATCCATACAATCGTTTGAGGTGTCGGCCCCCTGTAGAAATGCATGGTCAGGATAATTGAAACATCCCTCGATAGGGAAAAGTGAACTTGAGGCTCTATCTCTGGCCCATATGGCACATTGGTAACTTCTTTTCTTGTGAACACATTTTAGATTAAACATGTACTTGTGGATCCAGGTAGCTCAGCCAATATTATTAGGTCGAATGTGATAGAGCAGCTCAGACTGTTTGATCAAATTATGCCCGCCTTTCAAAGTCCTCAACGAACTCAACACGGTGAACAAAACAACGAAAGGGGAAACCGCCATAGCAGTCAATATGGCTGGCACAACCCAAAACACCAATACATCCACAATCAAAGGGGCTAAAGGATAAACAACAGTCAAACACTAACCACAAGGCATATTCTCGGTTTCACCTGAATGAACAAACAAAGGGATGTACCGCATACTTTAAGCAAATATTGAGGGCCTATGGAGGCTCAAAGCCCCACCGTCACTAAGGTATAACCATCACCTTTTAATTTACACCTCCTACTAACCTTTATGCAGGTGTCTGACTGAGACAGTCGAAGGGCTAACTCAGCTCGAAGACCTTAAGGTTTTAAAGCATCTGTTACACTCTTTTCCGTCGACTGAGTTTTTATCCCGAAAAGGGTTTTACTGGCAAGGTTTTTAACGATGCAACATATATATGCTACCTAAGAATGACTCAACAAGTAATCAAGGCTTCTTTTAATCAACCTCGAATACTGGGGGCATCCCCCCAGAAGATCGCCTCCTCAGAGAACCCAAGATGTGCTGAACAGGGTCTAGATAGGAAGATAATGTACCGGGCCAAATGACCGAGCGAACTATGTCCGTATAGAATAACCAAGCCCTTAACAGCAAAAACATGTACTCTTATACCAATAATGAAAAGAATACTTTCCAAAGCATTTCTCGTTTAAAAGAAGTTCAATATTTTTGCAAAATCGGCTCCAGAGACAAAAGCGTCCCGAACACACGGGGACTGGCGTCAACAAATCAAAATAATGTGACTTCCATGTCAGATTTCCAAACATGTAAGCCCTCAATGAGGCAACATCAATGTTACATAAACGGTTCCAGTAGCCGAAAACATTCCAAACACTAGGGGACTGGCGTTGAAATCTCAAAAACCATATGACCTCCAAGTCAGAAACTCTGAATTTGTAAGTCCTCAATAAGGAAACACCAAGTTTATAAGAAAAGGCTCCCGATCCAGGAAATGTCCAATGATTCGGGGACTCAATAGATATCCTCCTCGACTTACCAAAAACCCGAGGTCATAAGGCCCCAAGTGGGAAAACTCGGTCTCATAAGTCCTATACATGGCAATAACAATATCTCTAAGACCTCAAGCAAGGCATGAACCATACTTGTACCAAGTGACAATATATGTAAGACCTTAAGCAACGCATGAACCATACTTGTACCAAGCAGCCAAAACTGTATAACCTCAAAGGAATGTTAAACCTGTAAGATCTTACTAATGGCATAATCCCGATCATAAAGTTAAGGCTATATATTGAACTTGTAAGACCCTTAAAAAGGCATACCCTCGATATAGACGCTGAAACTACTTCACTAGGGAATGGAAAGGCTCTGGCCAAACACAATGAATGTGGTTACAAGGCTCTACCGGCCAAACTAACGCAGCTCAAGGATGCCCAACCATCACTACAAAATCACAAGCTTTCAAATACTTTGAATATAATTTGAAAAGAACCGGTTAAACAGGCTACCCTCGACATAGGCAAAAGAGCTTCGACCATGTCAACTCCTAAATACAGGCTTCGAGATACTAAGCCATTGAGCCAAACCTCCCGAGGTGCTCAATCATCGCCATATAACGACTCACAATCAAGGTTTTTATCAAATCATCGAAGAGTCATGCAAACACAATTAAAAAAAAAATCCTTATCAAGGGAAAAATAAAGCCTATATTATAGGTCGCATCAACCCAAAGCGTAAGAGCCACTGACGCCAACTCATATAAAAGGTCGTACTGACCTAAAGCGTAAGAGCCACTATCTCCAGTACATATAAAAGGTTGTATCGACCCACCGTGTAAGAGCCTAAGGGCCAGCTTGAAATTCAAAAACTTGAGGGTCGAATGAACTCGATTTGGTACCCGCCTCGAGGACTAAACCCAAAACAGTTGACCAAACATATCTAGGAGCAAAGTGTAAGAGCCACTAGCCAACCCACACAAAAGGTAGTACCGACCCAACGCGTAAGAGCCTAAGGGCCAGCTTGAAATTCAAAACCTTGAGGTCGAATGAGCTCGAGTCGATACCTGATTCGGAGACTGAACCCAAAATAGTTGACCAAACATGTCTAAGAGCAAAGCATAAGAGCCACTGTCGCCAACCCACACAAATGGTTGTATTGACCCAAAGCATATGAGCCCGAACGCCGGCTTATACTAAAAGGTCGTATGGACCAAGCGTGTAAGAGATTGCGAGCAAGCCCAATGAGCCCCAGGGCCATATTATGAATTTGAGGATTCCTTTTAACTCAAAGACTAGTTCATTTGGATAAAATCAATGCAAAAAGAAATGCAGGAAAAATAAAACCACAAGGTTTCCTTTTATACATATACGCGAGAAAATACAAGCTCCAATTACAACCTACATTGAAAGTACCATATACAGAATCAGAAAAGGAACTGTACATCCCCCTTGGGGACTATGGCCCGTCGGCCTCATCCTCTCTATCTTTGGAATCGGACAAAAGTAACTAAGCGCCATGTTCGTCCACCTTCGCCTGCTTTACCTCTTCCGACAGGTCAAAGCGCTTAGCATGGATCTTCTTAAGGGTTTCCCTCTAAGATTTACACTGAGCATATTCCTCGCTCCTACCCTCGCATTCAAGAATCCTTCTCAGCTTAGCTTGATCATCAACAACGTCTTCAGATAAATCGCCACTTTCTTGTCAGCCTTAGTTCGGCTCATTATGGCTTCAGCCCGAGTATCTACAATATCGGCTTTTATCTTCAAAAGCTCAAACTCGAGCTTTGTAATCATGTCTGTTCAAACCAAGCTATTATCACAAGCTAAGCAAAGTTGAAACTCAAAGGCGGAGGCTTTAGCCAGAGCACCGTTCCCAGCTGAAGCCTGAATGTATTCCTGAGCCTTTAACTCATCATACTCGTGTTTGGCTCGTCCAGCTTCGTTCTAAAGGTGCTCCAGGTCCTTCATCTTTTTCTGCAACTGAAATAAACAAAGCATTAGCCTCAGGAGCTAGAAGAAGGAACACACACTCCCTCGGGACAAAAACTACCTTCTCCTTTAGGTAGCTCTCATAATTCAAGCTTTGACTCGCCTCATACCGTAAACGTGCCAACTCGACTTCCCTTTCATCGCAAAGAAGCCTAAGGGCTTCCTCCCCGTCCAAAGTTTTTCCCAAACTAGCTTCATGGCGAAGCAGCTCAGACTTGAGCTTATCAAAGGCCTACGGAAAAGGAGCTCAATAAGAAAGGGAAAGCGCAAAACTCAAAAGGCCCGCGCTAAAACACACCACAGAGTAGAGCCGCTGAGCTTCCTCCAAGGTCGAGCACGCATCTGCTAGTCTGGCTCTCTCAGCCCCGAAAGAGCTGACCCTGGTTGGGATATGGTCGCTTAGTGTGTACAATCCCGGGTTTCGAGCATCTCTTGAAGTACCTTAGATGGGAGAAAGAATCGTCGACAGATAACCCTCATTCCTCGAATCTGCCAGGTACAACTTGTTATTCCAGTTCAGCATAAGGTCAAGCCAGGGGCATTAGAGGAGGAGCAAAAGAGGCTTGAGACGTTCAAGAAATATGATCCACCTACTTTCAGTGGCACATCTACCGAGGATGCACAGAATTTTATAGAGAAGTGTCACCGTATTCTCTATACCATAGGTATTTTAGGTGTGAGCTGAGTCGCTTTTACTATAATTCAGTTGTCATGGGCAGCGTATCAGTGATGGCAAGTGTACGAGGAGGGTAGACCAGCTGATGCCACATAACTTACTTGGGCTCAGTTTTCAGAGATTTTTTGCAGGGAGTTTGTTACCTAGACCCTTAGGGTTGCATTGTGCACAATGTTCGAGCAGTTACGCCAAGGCACTATGACAATGTTAGAGTACACCATCGGGTTCATCAAGGTTTCCCAACATGTACCTTTCGTGGTTCCTATAGTTAGAGAGCAAGTCCGTAAATTATTGTTATACCCCATATCTTTGTACGAAAGAGTATTCGTAAGTCGATTGATGTAAGTTCATAAATGAGATCATCTTTGAGAGTACCTAAAGTAAGTTAATCATGTTATATTGGAGATTACAAGTCTTTAAGGTCATACATAACAAGTACAAAGAGGGTTGAATGGCTAAGAATCTAAATAAAATGGAAGAAAATAAGTTTCATCGAATGTCATCAAGTTGGGAATGTTATAATATATACTTTGTGATGAAACTAGGGTGCTTAACAAGATGAGGATGTTATGTTATGAGCTATTTTATTCGTGTGATAATCGTGTGTTATGCTTTTAAGTCAAGCAAGTAATTAAACAGAAGTTGGGAAAGGTCATTACAAGTTGTATTCATAAATGAGCTGAACATTAGGTCAAATGTAGATGCAAATTTTCTAGCAATTTACTTCAAATTATGGATGATCTACCTACCAAATTGAATATCTATGAGTATAGTTTTTAAGTCATTAAACCGTTCATCGATACAACATTAGTGTAAAGAGATATTCGCATTTTCACGAGACTATGCCAAACAACTCTCTATGGGACCCACAGAAGCGGTATATATAAAAGACGCCTCAACCCTATTTTTACTCATTTGTTTTCAGTATCTTCAGACCCTAGAAACCTAAAAACACTCTCCTAAGATTCTCTCATGATCCAAGACCCAAACAAAGGGCAAACAACACAAATCAAGTTTCGAGAATCCCGTCGTACTAGTAAGTTTCTTGTCTTCTTCTTGTTGCTGATTTTTAGGTGGTTCCAGCTCATGTGGGAGGTTATTTTAAATGGTTTAAGTTTTGTAAAATACTTTACCAACGTTTTCATATCNTGGGCTGTGTTTGGCTGAAATTTCAAGTTGTTGCTACTGGATAGGGTGAATATAACATACTTCTATATCAGGAAGGTTCTCATTCCAAGAAACACTTCTGATGTCCCAAGTCACCGGTTTAGTTTAAAAATCCCAAATCGAGGAACTTCGACTTCAATTAAAAGTCTGCGAAACTAGAAAAACTAGGTATGGAATTCTGTTAACCCGGAATAAGGTATTAGACATTTCCGAGTTTCGTGGTCCTAGCACGGTCGCTTAACTATTAATAATTGACCTAATTATTTAATTTATTATATGTTTTAAATTTATTGTGTATTTTTAACTTTATAACTGCTTTTAATTATTTATGAAGTTATTTCTGTAACAACTCACGATTATCGTACACTTGCCGTTTTGGAACACATTGCAAACCACGCTGCATGAAATGCACCCGCGATTCGTGATGTGTTTATTTTATTATTATTCAAAGTTGTTATGATCTTCACATGAAATACACACACAAATTTGGGAAGTAGGTATCATAACTATATCACGGAAACCGTACCCATAGTCACGATGAGTTAATTACGCGGCTAAAGCATACTACAATATTCATACTTTTCTAAACTAATTTTGATTTTTATAAGCATCAACAACAGTATCTAATAATAAAATTACCAAATAACTTAGGGAAAAAATAGCTTTAATGGTTACAAGCCTAAAGCACAAGATGAAACAACCCAATTAACTATTTGGTGTCCCGAGCCAAATCGACGGGTTGTGACGAGTGCATGAGTCCTACCTGTCAAATACCCCTAAGCATGCGTTTAGGATATGAACCTATATAACAACTGTTGAATTACGAAGGTAACATACATGAAGGAAACCTGCCAACAAGGCATATATACGTATACATGCAGAATACAGTGGGTGAGCCAGCAAGGCTGCAATAGACAATTATACATCCAATAACTGAAAGCCGACAAGGCCACATACAACTCAACTAGACATACTGTCTACAGAAATCTAATGGAAACATAGTTGTACAAATACGGGATTGAGCCACGTCATATATATATATATATATACACACACACACGCACAAACGTATCATACCAAAAATAAAGTAGCTCTGTATCAAGTGGAGCACGCCAACTCTCGTTAATCAGGGATCCTAAGGAGGAGGGGGACCGTCAGCTTGCCTACCTGTGCCTACAGGCATGAAACACAGATCTCGTGAAATAGGGCATCAATATGAAAAATCTACTGAGTATGTAAGGCATGAAAATTTGTAGGTAGCGGACATAGATGAAACATGAAATATAGAAACACGTCTTTAAATCTAAATAACTTTGTAAATTCTAAAATGTTTATAA
>MU727727.1:0-32481 GCA_026770625.1 Nicotiana glauca | reverse complement strand
GAGAAGATCAACGAGACAAGGCTCCGTGGTGACTGGTGGTCGAGAGAAGTGAGGATGGAGATGGCCGGAGAGGCAATGAAGATGATCGGAGAAGAACCAGAAGGTTCTAAAGAGAAGGAGGAGACGAAGATACGAAGAGAGAGACCGGCCTCTATAAGAAAATGAGGGGTCAAGGGGGGGGGGGTCATTAGATTTAATTTAGAAAAGATAATCTGGGCCGTTGATTGGGTTAATGAATTAGGTATGGGTCGGGTTAATTTGGGATATGGGTTGGTCTGAAATGGGGTTCAGTTGGGGCTATGTTTGCAATAAATCTTGGCTAGCATTTAAATAGCCATTTCCCGCCTTTTATTTTATAAAAAATAGTTAAAATGATTTTGAAAATAAATTGAAAGCACAGAACTAATTAATAATATATAAATATTAATCTAAAAATAACATAAATGATTTTATAATTATAAAATGCGGTTAATTGTAAAATAGGCTATAATTGCAATTATATGCAATTTGGTTTTAAAAATGCCAAATAAATTGGTAAAAATATGCAAAAATCACCTTAATTATATTTTGGTGTAAATATGAGAATGAAATAAGTTATTCACCAAAAAAATGATAATTTTGGAGATAATTTGGATTTCGTACTGTTAAAATAGACAATGAATTGACTTTTAAAAAATTTAAAAAATTGGGAAAAATACTAGAACTTTTGGGCATGCTTATATATGCATACATATGCTATTTTTTAAGTATTTTGAGTATAAAAATTATATGGGGAAAAATTGGGTATCAACATCCTCAATAGCCCGTCATCTCCGATGGTCACATCTGTGGCATCTCTACGCCGAACCTTGTCCTTAAGGACAAGCAAATGAAGGTCATCATACTGCCGCTCCCTGATATGGTCAAATAGGGAAGACCGGGAAACCACACGAGCTAGAACCCAACTTGGCTCCGAAAGATCCAATCTCACAAACTAGCTGGCTAAGGCCTAAACATCCATCGCCATAGGCCTTTCTGAAGCTGGTAAATATGCCAAACTACCAAAACTCTCTGCCCGGCGACTCAAGGCATCCGCCACCACATTGGCCTTGCCAGGGTGATACAGAATAGTAATGTCTTAATCATTCAGCAACTCTAACCACCTCCCCTGACACATATTTAGATCCTTCTGCTTGAGTAAGTGCTGCAAGCTTTGATGGTCAGTATAGATCTCACAAGGCACACCGTACAAATAATGACGCCAGATCTTTCAGGCATGAACAATGGCAGCTAACTCAAGTCGTGGACAGGGTAATTCTTTTCATGTATCTTCAACTGTCTGGATACGTAGGAAATCACCCTACCGTCCTGCGTCAACACCGTTCCAAGGCCAACTCTCGAGGTGTCACAATAGACAGTATAAGACCCCAAACCGGTAGGCAACATCATAATTGGGGATGTAGTCAAAGCTATCTTGAGCTTCTGAAAGCTCGCCTCACACTCCTCTGTCTACTGAAATGGGCCACCCTTCTGGGTTAATCTAGTCATAGGGGCCGCAATCGATGAAAATCCCTCCACGAAGCGACGGTACTAGCCTGCCAAACCAAGGAAACTGCAAATCTCTGTAGCTGAGGACGGCCTGGTCTAACTCTGTACGACCTCTATCTTCCTCGGATCCACCCGAATACCCTCACTCAAAATTATGTGGCCTAAGAATGCCACAGAACTCAGCCAAAACTCACATTTTGAGAACTTTGCATATAACTTCTTCTCCCTTAGGGTCTGAAGCACGATCCTCAGGTGCTGCTCATGATCTTCCTGACCTAGGAGTACACTAGAATATCATCAATAAAAATAATAACGAATGAGTCAAGATATGGCCTGAATACGCTGTGCATCAAATGCATGAAAGCTGCTGGGGCATTGGTCAGCGCAAATTACATAACAAGGAACTTGTAATGACCATACCGAGTCCTGAAGGAAGTATTCGAGATATCTGGCTCCCGAATCTTTAACTGATGGTAACCTGAGAGCAAGTCAATCTTAGAAAACACCCGTGCGCCATGAAGCTGGTCAAACAGATCATAAATACGAGGCAAAGGTTAATGGTTCTTCACTGTAACTTTGTTCAACTGGCGATAAAAAAGCCCATGTCAATAGGCGGGAAATCAAAGCAAACGCTCACATCCAAAAGCAATATCGGCGATTAGCAACACAAAGGAATACATTTGAAGAGCCTCGATGGGCATGAAAGCGTAAAGAAATAGAGCAAATTCGGAAGCAGAGATAAGCAAAGGTCACTTCTCATTTATGAAGTTTACAAAGTACAAGAACCCCCGAGGTGTCACAGTGTTCGATTACAAAGCCCCATAGGTTCATTACATACAAGGTACAAGGGCTTACAAGAATCTACGCCTAAATCTGAGGAGCGGAAGGATGTACATGTAATGAAACTTGGGCGCCTGGCCCGCCCTCGAGAGTTCATCTCCGGTATCAGCATACCCGGGCACCCCACCCTTGAGCACGTATCCTCGAGGGTGAATCCTTCGACCTCCACCTCCCAGAGGTTCCCAGCTCAATCTCGTAAGAGATCTTCATTGGTGAAGATGCAGGGAAGGAAAAGAAGGGGATGCAGAGGAGGCAGAGAAAAGAGACATGGCCCGCAAGAGCCAAAGCTTGAAGATTCGGCGGGCCCCTATCTCAATAGCCAGCGGTGCCACTTCATCCTTTGGGTAAGAAGAGCCCTAGGAATGAATTGCACACCAGGCCCAAGTAGAAGAGTGAGCAGCGGTGCATAATCCAAATAATCATCGAAGCAAAGGTGAAACCAACTCTCCATCCATCGCCAGCAGTAGCGGCCTACAAACATGTTTAAGTTCGATGAAGGTAGACCCTGACAGAAGACATTGATGCGGCTCGGAGGATCCCCTCTAAATAGCTTCAAGATGGAAGGTTCCCATCATGATAATCAAAGACAAAAGAAGACGATGGGAAGGGAGAAGCAAAACGTATCGACAGAAGTGTTGAGATGAAAATATGCAATACCACAAAATTCCCTCATTTATAGGGAGGAAAGGACACGGTCAACGATGCCATGAAAGATCAACTGAAGGGCGTAATTACTATGTCCTTGAAAAAATGAACCAATGGCAGCACTTTTTCCTTGAGGAACGGAAATGATAGGACGTCGAGCAGGGATCTATGAGAACAGCCAACAGTTACGAAGGATTGCGCCGCAATCTGAATCGCCATTATAGCATCACCAAAGGGAGCTTGAGGAGTCGAATGTCGGAGTCGTTTACCATCACTTCATCATGAGAAACGCGGAGACTATCAATATGCGGTAAAAATCAGAAGACTTGATTTTCGCTATCAAGACAATTTGGGAAGCCTCCCTCGGGACCCTGAAGATGGAAGGCTATGATCAAGTTCTCGACCTATGGGCTCATCGGGCTCATCGAGGTCTGAATTGAAGGAAGCAGGGCTCGAGTTCAGGGTAAGAGAAGATGACTCCGGAGCGCATGGCTACACCTGATAGGGCCGATCTATCTATAACCTGCTGAGATAGCGAGAAATAGATCGTCCCATCTTTATACTCTTGTAAATAATATATGCATATTTTATTGAGTCCCCTCAAGGGACTCACCCTAACCTATATAAGGGGGACTCACCCCACCTTGTAAAGGACTGATGTTGCTCCACTTCTCCAATAAGTAATAATCTCTCTCTCTCTCTCTCTCTTCTAAATTATCAGTGTTCTTCGACCCCGAGGTCGCCCTAGCATTTTATTGTTCTTCGTTTGTTCTTCATCATTTAGCTCAAGATTGAAGGTATAAAGCCTTGTATGCACATACTTATCTATTATCCCCTTCCCGATTACCCTCGATAAGGTTACCTTCGATAGGCTCGAGGTAGGCTCGAGGCCTGACCCCGAGGTATCTATTGGCTTCTCTTAAGCCCGGGAACATCCCTGACTGGTTCAATTATCGCTTCGGCTAGCTCAACCTTTATTGTTTTACTCCATTTTTAGCACTAATTACCTCTCGAACTAGCTTGGGAATAGATCACGTATTTTTAGAATCCCATTTTAGAAATTTAATTGTTGTTACCATTTTTACGGTAAACATGAAGCTACTTGAACAGGATAGGAGAACCAAATCCAAGTGTCTATCATTTATTCTAGTTCAATTGTAGTAGGTGATTTTACATTGTACTTTTCAGCTTTCATAAAAGCAATTGTACTAGGTACCTAGAGTGTTCAAGTTAGAGTTAACTTGAAGTTGTCGCAATAGTTGAGGCTGTGTGTCACAACGAGATTAGAGTTAATGCCTAGGTTTACAAAGAGTTTTATAAATGCTGTTTTGGCTCAGTAATTTTAGTGGAAGTTTGGGAAAATCCTACTGAGTAGTAGGTCGTGGTTTTTTCACCTTTTGAGCCAAGTGTTTTCCACGTAAAAATCTATATGTTCTTTATTTTCTGTATTTATTATTCTCTAAACAACAGTAGTCGTAACACCTAGAAAAACCAGGTCCTTCAATAATTCAGATAAGCAAAAATTGGGTACCACACAAATCACCCCCCTCTTGTGTGGTATTGACGTTTAAAACATTAATTGGTATCAGAGCGGGTTATCCTTGAAGATGTTAAAACCTTACGAAAAGATCAAGATGAGTGCAACGCCCGGAAACTGGGAAGGCCAATCCACTGCTAAGCCTCCACTCTTTAATGGTCGGTTCTATTCTTGGTGGAAGAAAAAGGACGAGAGATCATATCATAGGAGAAGACTATGAACTCTTAGACATAGTCACTGAGAGTCCTCTGGAAACTACAAAGAATAATGTTGAATGAGTGGACGTGCCAAAGAGAAGAGCTGACTGCGCTACTGAAGACTTGAAGAAATGGGAGAAGAATGCCAAGGCCAAGAAATGGCTTGTGTATGGACTGGGTCTAGACGAGTACAATGGGATTCAAAGTTGTACCACTGCCAAGGAGTTATGGGACACTTTACAAGTGGCTCATGAAGGAACTCTTCAAGTAAAGAGATCAAGAGGAACACTGTTATATTCTCAATATGAGAATTTCACTATGAAGGAAGGAGAAACTATTCAGGAGATGTACACAAGGTTCACAACACTAACAAATGAACTTAAATCTCTTGGGAGAATTATCCTTGAAGAAGACAAGGTTGAGAAGATCTTGACAAGGGTCTTACCAGTGACTTGGGAAAGTAAAATTACTGTTATTCAGGAATCAAAGAACATTGCTACTCTCAAGTTGGATGAGCTGATTGGGAACCTCACTGCCTATGAACTGAGAAGGGAAACCATGAAAATGGATGCACCCAAGAAGAAGAGGAGTCTGGCTCCCAGAATAGCTGAAGGTGTAGATCTGGAAGAGTATGAAATAGCCATGATCACAAGGGATTTCACAAAGTACCTAATGAGAGAAAAGGGTTCTTCAAGAGGTACAACATTCAACAAACTAAGGGCTCCTGAAAAACAAACCAATGAGGGGTGTTACAAATTTGGTAAGATTAATCACATGATCAAGAATTGTCCTCAGTAGGAAATTGAATGGAAGAAGGAAAGGGCTGAACGAAGGAATAGGAAGAAGGAACATGTTCAACCCAAAAGGAATAAAGGATCAACAAAGGCTATGGATGCTGCTTGGGGAGAAACATCAGATGAGGATTCAGAAGATGAAGATGGAGATGAACAAGCACTTATGGCCATCGGAGAATCAGATGATGAACAAGTGGTACCTTCATCTCAAAGACAAGATAAAATTTCTATCTAAAGAAAGGTTGTCTGAATTATTACTGGACTTCATCGATGAGTTTGATATGATTAAAAATGAGAAGAAAGAGCTGTGTAGGGAGTGTGTGATCTTAAAAGCCAAGTGCAAAGATCTAGAATCTAGGGCTAATTAGAGTGACAGTAAAAATGCTAAGCGGAAGAACCAGGTTCTTGAACTTGAAACCAGTGTCCTAAAACTTAGGTCTGAAAATTTAAAACTAAAATTAGGAACAGGTAAGAAGAAACCTAATCTCACACATCTAAACTTAGAAGAAAACCTAGGAAAAATGAAGGATGAATGGTACAGGAAAGATGAGCAGACAAGAGTCTTAAAAGAAGACCTAGGGAAGGTAAAGCATGAACTAGACATAACTTGCAAATGGAATAAGTCTTCTGATACACTATCCTGGCTACAAGAACATCACAGTAGCAACAAGAGAGGAGTTGGCTTTGGGACACAACCACTTAAGTGGGATCCTAAAAGAAAGTACCTCACTCGTCCTGAAAACAAAATTTGCACACACTATGGCAAGACTGGTCATTACAAAAATGAATGTAATGCTAAAGAAAAGGCCAGTCAAAAGAATAAAGTTTTTGTTCAAGAGAAAAATAGGCTGCCTGGGTGGGTTAAAAGAAATTTGATTTACCCCTTTTCCTATAGAAAGGGACCCAAACTAGTTTGGGTTCCTAAGACTAACCCCTAATTTCTTTTTGCAGGCCTAAGTGAATGGAAGAAGCCAAATATGGTACATGGATAGTGGCTGCTTAAAACATATGACTGAAAGCAAGAACCAATTCCTTTCACTTGAAAACTTAAAATGAGGTAATGTTTCATTTGGAAATGGGAAGAAAGGTGAGATTATTGGGGTTGGAAAGGTAGGTAAGACAGACTCACACTCCATTGCGAATGTATACTTGATAGATGTCTTGAAATATATCCTAATCAGTGTATCAAAACTATGTGACAAAGGTAACCTTGTAGCATTTACCTCTACCAAATGCTTTGTGATTAACCTTACCATTGACAGGATTATTTTTCAGGAAAAAAGAGTTAACAATATTTACATTTTAGATTTGTCCACTCTATCAGAAAATGAACTCACTTGCTTGAGTGTGTTGGACAATGATCCCCTTCTGTGGCACAAAAGACTTGGTCATGCAACTCTGAATCAACTCAACAAATTAGTCTCCAAGGACTTGGTGATAGGATTACCTAACATCAAGTTCAAGGAAGGCAAAGTTTGTGAGACCTGTTCAAGGGGGAAGCAAGTAAGATCATCCTTCCAAAGCAAGAAAATGGTAAGCATGACCAGGACATTGGAACTGGTTCGCATGGTCTCTGTGGTCCAATGAGAACTTTGAGCAGAGGTGGTAAGAAATATGTGATAGTACTTGTTAATGATTATTCTAGGTTTACCTTGGTACTATTCTTAACATCTAAGGATGAAACATTTGACATGTTTACTGCCTTTGTTAGAAAAATGCAGAAACAACTAGGTAATCAACTTGCATCAATCAGGTCTGATCATGGAGATGAATTTAAAAATGCTAAGTTTGTTGAATTTTGTGATGAGCGTGGTATAGATCATAACTTCTCTGTCCCTAGGACTTCGCAAAAAAATGGAGTAGTTGAAAGAAAGAACAAGACTCTTGAAGACATGGCTAGGACTATGCTTCATTCTACTAAATTGCCCCATAGCTTCTGGGAAGAGGCTGTATATACTGCATGTTATATCATAAATAGATGCATGACTAGACCTCTCGTAGAGAATACTCCCTATGAGTTACTTAAAGGGAGAAAGCCAAATATATCCCATCTTAGGGCATTTGGATGCAAGTGCTTTGTGCACAATAATGAAAAGGGCTCCTTAGGTAAATTTGATCCCAGAAATGATGAGGGAGTATTCTTAGGATATTCTTCACATAGCAAAACATATAAAGTGTTCAATAAAAGAACTTTATGTTTAGAAGAAAGTGTACATGTAGTTCTTGATGAAACTAACATTCTTTCTGAGAGACAAGAACATGAAAATAAAGCCATCGGGCTGGCAAAAGATTTGAGTGAAATCTCAGCTCAAGCCAAAGCAACACCAAAAGAAGGAACATGTTCTTCCATCTAGGGCAACCTGGTAGGGGGAACTGGTCAAAGAGGAACTAAAATCAATCTTTTAAAGGAACCTGTTCCTGATCTTGTTCTTCAACAATAGAACATGGGAGAAACATCAAGCAGAAAGCAATTTGTTTTGAAACCTCACAAGTATCAAAGTTTTCATCCTATTGAGAACATAATCAATGATCAAACCTCAGAATTTAAAAATAGACCACAATTAAAGAATCCATGTGCTTTTGATGCTTTCCAATCTCTTATGGAACCTAAAAATGTTGTTGAGGCTTTGCAGGATGCAGATTGGGCAAATGTAATGCAAGATAAACTCAACCAGTTCGAGAGAAGTCATGTTTGGCATCTAGTTCCAAGAACCAAGGACATATCACTAATTTGAACAAAATGGGTATTCAGAAACAAACTTGATGAAGATGGAACACTTACAAGAAACAAGGCAAGACCGGTAGTTCAAGGTTACAGCCAAGAGGAGGGTATAGATTATGATGAGACTTTTGCACCAATTGCAAGACTAGAGGCAATAAGGCTCCTCATAGCCTTTGCAGCACACATGGAATTCACTCTTCATCAGATGGATGTCAAAAGTGCTTTCCTAAATGGCTACCTAAAAGAAAGAGTGTTTGTTAAACAACCTCCAGGGTTTGAGAGCAAGGAATGTCCTGAGCATGTGTACAAATTAGACAAGGGTCTCTATGGACTCGAGCAGGCTCCTAGAGCATGGTATGAACAATTGTCCAAATTCCTGCTTGAACATGGCTACAAAAGAGGTAAAATTGGCAGTACTCTATTCTTGAGAGAAAAAGGTAAGGATCTTCTTGTGGTACAAATATATGTTGATTACATAATTTTTGGGGCAACCACTGACAAACTAATAATTTTGCCAAATTAATGGGGAGTGAGTTTGAAATGAGTATGATGGGTGAGCTTAATTTTTCTTAGGCTTACAGATCAAACAAAGCCCAAATTTAACCATGATCCATCAGCAGAAATATGAAAATGAGCTGATCAAAAAGTTTAAAATGGTTGAATCAAAGGAAATAGACACCCCCATTGCAACTGCCACTAAAGTAGACATAGATGAACTTGGTTCGTCTATTGATTAAAAGTTGTATAGGGGTATGATTAGTTCACTTTTGTATCTTACTGCCAGCAGACCTGACATAGTTTTCAGTGTAGGGCTTTGTGCTCGTTTTCAGGCTAATCCAAAGGAATCTCACTTAAATGATGTCAAGATGATACTGAGATATTTGAAAAACACTACTGATATGTGTCTTTGGTACCCTAAAGGTAGTGATTTTAGGTATGATGATGTTGATTATGTAGGTTTCCTTATGGATAGGAAGAGCACCTCAGATATGGCTCATTTTCTTGGTTCATGTCTTGTATCATGGGCTACTAAAAAGCAAAATTCAGTGGCCTTATCCACTACTGAGGCTGAATATGTTGTTGCTGCCTCTTGTTGTGATCTATTGCTGTGGATCAAACAGCAGCTGATAGATTTTGGTATTGAAGTTGGTTGTATTCTTATCTTCTATGATAACACTAGTGCTATAAGTATGATAAAGAACCATGTTCATCACAAAAAGGAATAAGCACATAGATGTTAGACACCACTTCTTAAGAGATAACTAAGAGAAAGGATTCATTTTTGTAAAATTTGTGCTACTGACAAGCAATGCTGATATCTTTACTAAAGCACTGAGTAGAGAAAGCTTTGAGAGGAACATGTTGGAATTAGGGATGATTAAGATCACCTAATAGAATCAGCTCGGAATGCTCAATGAAAACAATGAAAAGAAAAAAAATTTCTTTGGCTAGGAAATTTGAAATTGTGTAAGTATCTAGATTAATTTCTACTCAGCTTCATACTGTAGTTAGTATACTCCTGTGACATGTGTTAATATGACTCATTGATCTCTTACAAAATTTTCTCTATAATGGCAAATTGAGGCATGTTCAAGAGAATTCAAAATTAATAACCTGGTTCATCAGTATGGGTTCATCTGAAAGCTAAGGTATGTTCTCTATACTATGCACAATTAGAAACGTAAATATTTAGTAGAAGTCCTAACATTGTTCAACTCCTTAGAAAAATCTATCCGTTAGTCTTGAACCAGTTCTGTCCACCTTAGAATTCGAAACCACAAAATTTGCTTAAAATCTAGGAAAGCTTAATCGCTCATTCAAACCTGATATTTCAGGTTGATTAGATCTCTAATTGACCACTGTCAATATTTCCATTATCCATTAAATGTATATTTCATTTTAAATACCATCATTACCTCCTGCCATCTTCATAATCCCAAATCGTCAAAAACTCCTTCTTCACTTTCACTTGCTTTCTTAATCAAAATTCTTATTCACCTATTCTCTCCAGAAATTAGTGATAATATCAAACCCACTAGACAATCCTGGAACTCCTCCAAAACCCACTCCCTCTGATGCATCCTCCTCTCATCCACCCGACATAACTCCTAAACCCAGGCTGCAAAGGGTAAAAATGCTTGCTCGAAAAACAATGGCTTCCGGGGCTCTTTAAGAGAAGTTGAATTCAAAATTAAAGGCAAGCATGGTCCACGAATCTGAGTCTACCTCTGATTTTGAGTCGTACAAGTCGGTGAGTGAGGGGGAAGAAACTGGGTCTTCTGACTTAGAGAATTCTAAAGATTCCCAGGGATTTTCTTCCGTGTCTGAGAATTTAGAAAGTAGGTTTGTTCTGGTTGGGCCAATTAGGGATGTAGAATTACCTGGAGTAGGTAGGAGTGGTGGCAAAAAGAAATCTTCAAAAGAAAAAGGGAGAGAGGGGGTATGTGGTGAAGAGAGGGGAAATGGGAAAGGAGTGGTTGATCATTCACCCACTGCTGGATTATCTATGCCTGCTATCTGTGGGATTGAACAGGAACATGTAGAAGAGAGTGGGAAGAAGTCAAGGGGAAGTGCTTCTGTTGAAGCTGCTGAGGGGTTGGTTAACTTAAGTGCATAGAGAGATGAACCTGGTTCATCAATTGAAGAGACCCTAGCAGACCTCTGGAAAAATATTGGGGCAAGTTATGATCCGAAGAAAAGAAGACCTACCACACCAAACGCCCCTAGTGCTCCTAAAACATCCAAGAAAAGAAAGGCCTCATCCCTAGAAACCACTGAATTTTGGTTGCCAAAGGGTAGAGCTACAAGGAATAGGGTGAAAAGCAGAGTGAGAGTTATCACCAAAAAACTCTAACTGAGAGTAAAAAGAAAAATCTCGATAAAGGAAAAGGGAAGGTTGCAGAGCCCTCAGAGATTGTGGAGCTTGAAGAGATGGAACCGGTCCATCAGGAGGAAGTTCTAGTGGAGGTTCAGACCCCCAAGCCCAAAAAACTTCTTCCAAAAAGTCTTCCTCTATGTCTGAGGCTACTAAACCTTTATTAGCCAAGAGGACAAGGTCTATAGTGAAAAGTAAACAAGTGAGTATTTCTAAAGATGAGGAAGGGAGTGGAGAAGAAGAAGAGGATGAGTCTGTTGGTGAACAAGACAAGCTTGCCATGTTTGGCAAAAGAAAGATCTTGAAGGGTAGACTGGTGAAAGACCTAGTGGAACAAGGAATGATAAGACTAGTAGATGCCTTGACTGCTCAGGGGTGGAAGGATATGGTCCTTCAGATGGATTTAAGGCTAGCCAGAAATGAAATTATTGAGTTCATGGCTAATGCAGAGGTTGAGGATGGCAAGGTTAGCAGCCTGGTGAAAGGAGTTCAAGTGTCTTTTGATGCTGAAATACTAGGAGAGATCCTTGATATACCCTCTGAAGGGTTTGATGACTATACAAGGCAATGGTGGACTTTTTTGGACTCCCTTCCTACTGTACTTGATATTACCTGGAGCTTTTGTGATGCTGAAGATGTGACTGAATCCAGTACTGTGCAGAAAAGTGAAATGAGGCCATAACACAAAGTTATCTTTGAGTTTGTCAACAAGTGCCTACTGCCCAAGCGGGAGAGAAGGCATATTGCAAATTATATGGATTTAGTGCTGATGGAGTGCCTAGAAAGAGGAATGAAAATCAATTGGCATGCACTAATTATCAAGCTACTGGACAGGGTCATAAATGGTTCCAAGGCTCATGCTACACCTTATGGATTTATTCTGACTACGGTTCTAGATAGGTACAATGTGCCTTTATTAATATTTGGGACTTGATAGTTTAAATATGTTTGCTTGATTACTAATGATTAAACCATGATTGCACTTGCAGTTGCCCCAGTGTCCATGAGTACTTATTAATATCTGGGACTCACACATTGTATGCAACTTTTCGATAATGCCAAAAGGGGGAAGTGATATTGTACTTTACACATTCTGAATATGTGATATTTATAACCTAATTAACCTGGTCGTTGATGATAAATAAATTTTCTAAACTTTGTATTGATGGTTAAGTTGAGTTCTTACAGGTTCCAAATAAGTAAAAAACACAGAGTTTGTCATCATCAAAATGGGGGAATTTGTTGTTCCAAGAACAGGTGAAGTTTTGAAGATTGACAAAAAACTCATGCATGGACCATGTCCATCTTGTGAAGCACAATGATGATCAACTTGTACATATAAGATACATGTGAAGGAGATAAGTCTAACTGATCAAGCAGCAATATCTCCTGATCTTTTTGAAAAGGTTGCATATTGGATAAGGAGAGAAAGACTCCTTACATGAAGGGAAGACAGTTTAGGATGAAGATAGTGTTAGAGTTTGAGATCATCATGAACTCTTCTACGATAGAAGAGTAGCAATTGAATTCCAATCAAACTCTAATTACTAACCTATTAAATATCAGTGTTGTTCTTCTTTACAGGGAATGCACATAAGATGAAGTTAAACTTAAATTGAGAGCAAAATAGCAAGGCAATTTTTCAAGCAATTTATGTATGATTCGAATGTGCAATCCTAAAGCTACTTGAACGGGATAGAAGAACAAGTTCCAAGTGTCTATCTTTTATTCTAGTTCAATTGTAGTAGGTTATTTTACATTATACATTTCAACTTTCATAGACGCAATTCTATTAGGTACCTAGAGTGTTCAAGTTAGAGTTAACTTGAAGTTATCGCAACTATTGAGGCTGTGTTCTACAACAGGATTAGAGTTAATCCTTGGGTTTAAAAAGAGTTTTGTAAATGCTGTTTTGCCTCAGTGATTTTAGTGGAAGTTTGGGAAAATCCTACTGAGTAGTGGGTTGTGATTTTTTTCACCTTTTGAGCCAGGTGTTTTCCACGTAAATATTTCTGTGTTCTTTATTTTTTGTATTTATTATTCCGCAAACAATAGTAGCTGGAATACCTAGAAGAACCAAGTCATTCTATAATTCAAATAAGCAAAAATTGGGTACCACACAAATCAACCCCCCCCCCCCCCCGTGTGGTATTGATGTTTAGAACATCACCCTCCTTTCTGAGACTTTAAATTTTGCCCAGATGTCCTTTCTTAGTGATTGTGGGAAAAGCTTCACGATTGCGAATCACAAACACATCTGCCCCAGAACATATCTTTACGCGATGCATAAATACCCACGAAAACACGATGCATAGGCTTTCCAAGCCTACGCATTCGCAGACAGACCCACAAGTTCGCATGGAACAATGAGTGTGACCAGCTCCTGCCTCATTTACTCTTTGAGAATGCGGCTTGGACCATGTGTTCACAATCCACTTCCTTCTCTAGAAACGCGATTGCAAACACATTCAGATTACCACATAGCTCTAAATCCCCATCTGCCCAAATAATCCTCCGCGATCGTGGACCTATCCACACGATTGGATAGAAAGAAACAAGAACACACAACAACAACAAGCTTCAACAATTTCCAATGTCCCATTTCGCTCTGTTAACCATACTAAATTTACCCGAGGCCCCCAGGACCTCAACCAAAAGTACCAACAAGTCCCAAAATATCATACAAACTTACTCAAGGCCTCAAATCACATCAACTAACATAAAAAATATGGATCACATCCCATTTCAAGCTTAATGAACTTACGAAATTCTAACTTCTACATTAAATGCCGAAACCTATCAAATCAAGTCCGATTGACCTCTAATTTTGCGCACAAGTCATGAATGACACAATGGACCTATTCCAACTTCTAGAACGTACATCTATGCTCAATAACCATAAAGTCAACTCTAGTAAAACTTCTCAATTTCCAAACCTTCTAATTTTCCAAATTTCTCCATTTTAAGAAAAAATCAACAACGGACCTCCAAATCACTATCGGACACACTCCTAATTCTAAAATCACCAACGGAGCTATCAAAACCATCAAAACTCCATTTTGGAGCCATATACACATAAGTCAACATTTGGTCAACCTTTTCAACTTAACCTTCCAACCTTGAGACTAAGTGTCTGAACTCATTCCGAAACATCTCAGAACCGAACCAATTACCCCAGTAAGTCACATAATAACTATTGAGGATAAAATAATCAGTAAATGGGGGAACATGGCTATAACACTCAAAACGACCGACCGGGTTGTTACAAACAAATGCCGAACTACTAATACTCTCAGCTTTTCTATTCAATGTACCCGCGTCCACACACGCCTTGCCCCGATGATATAGGATAGTAATTCACAATCCTTTGGTAACTCAAGCCATATGCTCTACCTCAAATTAAGATCTCTCTACTTAAACAAATGTTGCAACTTGAAACGATCGCTGTAAACCTCGCAGGACACCCCATAAAAATAATGCTTCCAGATCTTAAGAGCATGAACTATTACGACCAACTCCAAATCATGTACGGGGTAATTCTTCTAGGGGGGCTTTAGCTAGCGTGAAGAATATGCAATAACTCGCCCTTCTTGCATCAATCAATACACAAACTAAGCCAACGATTGAAGCGTCTCAATACATAATATACATCCCTGAATCGGAGGGTAACACTAACACCAGTGTCATAGTCAAAGAGGTCTAAGCTTCTGAAAACTCTCCTCACAATCATCAGACTACCAGAATGGAGCACCCTTTTGGGTCAGTCTATTCAAAGGTGCTACAATAGACTAAACACTCTCCATAAACCGTCGATAATAACTTGGTAATCCCTCAAAACTCCTAATCTCGGTCTCTGTGGTAGGATGAGGCCAACTCTGAAATGCCTCGATCTTCCTGGGATTGACCTTAATACCTTAACTAATACAACATGCCCCATGGAGTCTAACAAGAACTCACACTTGGAGAACTTAGTCTATAGATTCTGTTCCCACAAGGTCTGAAGCACTAACCTCAAATGCTGCTCGTGCTCCTCCATACTAAGTGAGTAGATCAATATGTCTTCAAATGAAGAAAATGACAAATGTGTCAAGATATGGCCTGAACACCAGATTTATCAAATCCATTACCGCTGCTGGGGCGTTAGTCAAGTCGAAAGACATCACTAAAACTCATAGTGCCATATCTAGTGCAGAAACTCATATTTGGAACAGCCGAAGCACGAATCTTCAGCTGAAGATACCCAAATCTCAAGTAAAACATTGAGAACACTTTAGCACCCTGTAGATGATAAAAAAACTCTCGTACCACCAACACTGAATCTACCACAGGAGTCTCTGCAGCGATATTGAGAACAAAGGTAAAATAGCCCAAACAACCCTTCTCGACTATATGTCGAGCTTCAATAAAAAATAACCCGACTGGAAGTCCCAACAGACGAACCCCTCCACTCTAATCTAGGCAAGTCGGGCATCACCAAAGTAATAGTCTTGGCATGGAAATCAAGAATAGCATGGTATGGAGACAACCAGTCCATGCCCGAGATAACCTAAAAAAACCCACATCGAGCAACAGAAGATCCGTTCTAATCTCATAACTACAGAAAATTACCATACTGGATAGGTAGACCCAATCCACAGTAACAAAAGCACCCACCGGCATGTAAACATATACAAAAACACCCAAGGACTCGCAAAATACTTCAAGGTAAGAAGAAATATAGAAGAAACATAGGAATAAGTAGACCCTTGATCAAATAATACCGAAGCATCCCTTCAACAAACAGAAATAGTACCTACGATCACTACATCAGAGGACACTACCTCTGGCCTGGCTGGGAAAGTATAGAATCTATCTAGAGCTCCATCTAACTGGCCTCCACCTTTAGGGTGACCCCTACCTACCTGCCCAAAAGGGGTGTGTGGTAGCTGGTGCGGTGATTATAGGCCAATGGACCTGCTGTACTGCCTTTCCCTAAAGTATATGACAAAACCTCTTCACATGGACAAACTCTCCTGTACTCAAAACAACCCCTCAGAGTGGTAAGCTACTGACTCAAAGTCTAACCCCAATGACCTAAATACCCACTGGAGGAACCCTGAATAAATGATGGACAATACGAACACTCTAGAGCAGCATTGAATTAGGGTCGTGCTGGAGCACTCTAAGTAGGCGATAGTGTTGAATTCATGGGCCTGCTAGACTGGCCCCTCATAAGCTGACCTCTACCCACAGGTGGGGCGCCACTGAATCCACCAAGCTTCTAGGGCTGCTTATCCCTCGGTGCAAACTCTCCTCTATGATTGCGGACACGCTTGATCCTCCAAACTATAACCATAGATTGATGAAAAGGAGTCTCCATATCTAGTTCACGAGCCATAGAAACCAAGATTCTAGGGTGTAGTGAATCTCGCCTCGTAGTCAAACACAAACATATGACCTTGACGGAGTAGCTCAGATTGACCCCGCAACTCTTCTCTCTCCAAAGGTGATACGTACTTCTCCAAGAACGGATGCATATATTGATCCGAAGTCAAGGGAGGTGAACCTATTGGCCTGCTAAGGAGTTAAGCCTGCCACCATATGAGAGCCTTTTCCCTCAAGCTAAAACGTGGTGAAGTCCACCCCGTTGGACTCGAATATCCCATGTTATGTAGCCTCTCCTTGCACCAGTCAATGAAATCTTGTGGGTCCTCTTACCTCTTACCCCCAAAGACAGGGGGATGAAGTCTAGTCCATCTGTCGAACTACTTTTACTGCTCAACAATCCCGACTAGTCTGGGCTTTGGTACATGCACTACTACTAGATGGACCCGCACTATAGGTAGTGGACCTGGACCTAATAAACGTCAGAAACATGCCCTGGATTATGAGTTGTAGGGGTTTGTGCTCCCCCTTGTGCTTGAGATATGGTTAGGTCCGCTAAAAATAAACGAGCCAGCGTCATAGAGACCATGAACCACAGCATATGACCCATCACCTCCCAAAATCCGGTGGAGTCATGAAATCTACTAGGGCCAGCTTAGTAATATGCACCTTTCTCCTAAGTAACAGGATCCTCCACTGGATCAATTGGTGGTACAATGGGATAAACGTTAGGACATCCTTATCCTCTAACACGAGCTGTGGCCCTCTCTCCGCCTCTGCCTCTACCTCTAGGAATGGGGGAAGCAGCTTATCTACAGCTAGGTATATCTAACGTGCGCATTCTCACCATCTGTGAGAGAATAATAGAAAGACACTTAGCACAACATCAACTGCGCGATAGAAGATGAAGAAAGAGATTTCTAACACCCTATAGCCTCCCGAAGATAAGTGTGGACGTCTCCGCACTGACTTGTTCATGACTCATAATTCTTACATGAACCTAAAGCTCTGATACGAAGCGGTCACGGCCCAAAACCTATAATAGGTCGTGATGGTACCAAAAGTCGCCGTTAGGAAAGCCCACACGTGAACCTCCAATTTAATTATCCCTTTTTGGATTTTAAAAATAAAAGTATCCTTAAAAATACCAAAATAAGTAAAAGCTCATTCAACCGTACTTGCTTATCTCTCAAAATTAACAACTGTGAGTAATACATAAACTACGGTCATAGTAATAATAAGTACAACTGTACATACACACTAGAAGACCCCCAAACCCGATGACATAAGTGCATGGGCAAACTAGAGAATAAACAAAACTAATACAACTAATATCTGAAGTATAATAGACAGAAAAAGTAAACAAGCTATAGGGAGATTCCGGTGCTACATATCAAAGCAAGGCATGAAGCTCACCACTAAGTCCTCGTGGAAGTGCGGATACGCATCCGTGTAACCGGTGATAGTACCTATCTCAGTACCGGCACATTCAGTGCAGAAGTGTAGCATGAGTACGTATAACAATGCGTACCCAGTAAGTAACCATATTGGGCAACAGAAGATCTGTTCTGGTCTCATACCTACAGAAAGTGACCACACAGAACCGGTAGACCTGATACGCAATAACAAAATCACCCACTAGCATCAACATATATACAGAAACAACTAAGGACTCATGAGATACATCTAGATAAGTAGAAAATAGAGAAGAAACATATGGTTAAGTAGAACCTGGATAAAATAACACCGAAGCATCCTTACGACAAATAGAAATAGTACATGTGATCACTACATCGGAGGACACTGCCTCTGGCCTGGATAGGAAAACATAAAATCTAGTTGGATCACCACCTAATGGACTCCACCTCTAGGGCGACCCCTAACCATCTTCCTAAACAAGGGGTGTGGTAGCTAGTGCGGTGATCATGGGCCAATGGTCCTGCTGCACTGCCTTTCCCTAAAGACTAGGACAAAACCTCTTTTCACGTGGCAAAACTCCTCCACACTCAAAACAATCCCTCAGAGTGGTGAACTATTGACCCGAAGTCTGACCTTGATGGCCTGAATACCTACTTGAGGAACCGTGAATAGATATTAGACGGTAAGTACTCTCTAGAATAACACTGAAGTTGGGTCGTGCTAGAGCACCCTGAGTAGGTGGTGGTGTTGAATGCATGGGCCTGCTAGACTGGCCCTTCATGAATGGACCTCTATCCCCAGGTAGGGCATAACTGAATCAACCAAACTGCAGGGGCACATATCCCTCGGTGCAAACTCTACGTTATGATTGCGGATACGCTCGATCCTCTGAACTATATCCACATATTGATGAAATGGAGTCCTTTTTATCTACCTCACATGCCATAGAAACCTTGATTTAAGGGTGCAGACCTGCAATGGACCCCTACACACTCTCTGCTTCTGTGGGGGAGTATAATAGTTGCATGGCTAGAAGAATCAGTGAATCTTGCCTCGCAGTCAGTTACAGATACATAAACTTAACGGAGTCACTCAAATTGACCCACAACTTCTCTCTCTCTCAGAAGGTTATATGTACTTCTCCAAGAACAGTTACGTAAATTGATACGAAGTCAAGGGAGGTCAACTTATTGCCTACTAAGGGGTTAATCCTGCCACCATATGCTGGCCTTTCCCTCAAGCTGAAAGGTGGTGTTTGACTGGAATATCCCTATTTTACTTAGACTCTCCTTGCAACAGTCAATGAAATCTTGTGGTTCGTATGGCCACTCAGCCCCAAAGACAGGGGGACAAAGCCTAGTCCATATGTCCAGCCGCGTCCGCTGTTCAACGGTTGCGACTGGTCTGGGCTCTGGCATAACCGCTACAACTGGATGGACCCGCCCTGCAGGTAGTGCACCTGGGTCTGATAAACGTCAGCAGCATGCCCTGGCTCTTGAACGGTAGGGTTTTTTCTTTCCCCTTCCGCTTGAGATATGGTTGGGTCTACTGGAAATAAACCAACCAGCGTCATAGAGTCCATCAATCGCAGCATACGGCCCATGACCTCCTGAAATAATGATGCATTCATGAAATGTGCCGGGGCTGGCTCAACTGGAGGCACCTCATTCTGCACCAAAATAACAGGATCCTTCATTGGATGCACTGGTGAGAAACTTTAGGACATCCTTATCCTCCAATAGGAGCTGGAGCCCTCCCCAGGCCTCAGCCTCAGCCTTTAATAGTGGGGGTAGCAGCTCCTCTACTGTCGGGTAGATCTGACGTGTGTTCTCACCATCTATGAGAGAATAAAAAAAGATACTTAGCACAATATCAACTACGCGATAGAAGATGAAGAAAGAGATTTCTAACACCATATAGGCTCCCAAAGATAAGTGTGGACGTCTTCGCACTAATTCTCAATACTCTACTAGGCTAGCTCATGACTCGCCAGACCTATTTGAAACTAAAGCTTTGATACCAAGCATGATGAACCAAAACCTATAATAGGTCATGATGGTACCTAACACCGCCATTAGGCAAGCCCACACATGAACCTCCAATTTAATTATCCTTCTTTAACTTTTAAAAACAAAAGTTTCCTTAAAAGCACTGAAATAATAAATTTCACTCAACCGTAGATACTTCTTTCTCAAAATTATCAAGTGTTAATAACACATAAACCACGGTGATAGTAATAATGAGTACAACAGTACATAAACACCAGAAGACCCGAAAACCCAGTGCTACAAGTGCATGAGCAGTCTAGAGAATATACAAAACTAAAAACAACTAATGTCTAAAGTATAATAGATAGAACCAGTAAACAGGGTATAGGAAAACACCGGTGCTGCAGATCGAAGCAAGGCATGAAGCTCACCACTAAGTCTTCGTGGAACTGCGGCTGCACGCCTGTGTGACTACTGGTAGTAACTGTCGCAGTACCTACACATTGAGTGCAATACCTAGTAAGTAACCTCATCGAGCAACAAAAGTTTCGTTCTGGTCTCATAACTACAGAAAGTCACCATACAGGATAGGTAGACCCGATCCGCAATAAACAAAATCACCCACTAGCATGGACACTTATATAGACTCACCTAAGGACTCGTGAGATACATCTAGATAAGAAGAAATAGAGAAGAAACATGTGATTAAGTAGAACCTGGATCAAATAACACTGAAGCATCCCTATGACAAACAAAAATAGTACATGTGATCACCACATCAGAGGTTACTACCTCTAGCCTACCTAGGAAAGCATAGAATCTAGCCGGAGTTCCACCTAACTGGCCTACACCTCTAAGGATACCCCTAAACACCTACCAAGACGAGGGGTGTGGTAGCTGGTGCGGTGATCATGGGATGATGGTCCTGCTGCACTAGTTTTCCTAAAAGTCTAGGACGAAACTTCTTCATGTGACCAAACTCTCTGCACTCAAAACAACCCCTCAGAGTGGGGACTACTGACCCGAAGTCTAACCCTGATGGCCTGAATACCCACTCGAGGAACACTGAACAGATCGCAGATGGTAAGTACTCTCTGCAATAGCACTGATGTAAGGTCGTGCTGGAGCACTCCAAGTAGGCGATGGTGTTGAATGCATGGGCAGCCTTGACTGGCCCTTCACGAACTGACCTCTACCTCTAGGTGGGGCGCCACTGAATCAACCAAACTGTAAGGGCCACTTATCCCTCAATGAAAACTTTATGCTATGATTGTGGATACGCTCGATCCTCCAAACCATATCCATACCTTGATGAAAGAGCCTAACTCTACCTCACAGACCCGCAATGAACCTCTACAACCTCTATGATTATGTGGGGTAGTACAATAGCTGCATGGCGAGACAAGGCAGTGTATCTTGCCTCGTTGTCAGTCACAGACATTAAACTCGACGGAGTTGCTTAAATTGACCCCGCAACTCCTCTCTCTCTGAAGGTAATATGTGCTTTTCTAAGAACAGCTGCGTAAATTGATCAGAAATCAAGGGAGGAAAACCTATTGGCCTGCTAAGGAGGTAATCCTACCACCATATATGGGTCTTTCCCTCAAGTCGAAAGGTGGTGAATTCCACCTCGTTGGACTCGAATATCCCCATGTTATGTAGCCTTTCCTTACACCAGTGAATGAAATCTTATGGGTCCTCTAACCGCTCACCCCTAAAGACAAGAGGACAAAGCCTAGTCCATTTATCAAGACACTTCCACAGCACAACGATCGTGATCAGTCTGGGCTCCGGCACAACCGCTAAAACTAGATGGACCCGCCCTGCAGGTTGTGCACCTGGGACTGATACACATCAGTTGGTGCCCTAGATCCTGAGTGGTAGGGGTTTGTGCTCCCCCTCCCACTTGAAATGTGGTTCGGTCCACTGGAAATAATTAGCCGGCATCATAAAGTCCATGAACCACAGCATATGGCCCATGACCTCCTGAAATATGGGTACAGTTATGAAATCCACCAGGGCCGGCTCACTGTAGACGCCTTACAATGCTCCTTCACTGGATCCACTAGTGGTGCAATGGGAGAAACTTTAGGAAATCCTCATCCTCTAACAAGATCGGGAGCCCTCCCTTGGCCTCTACCTCGGCCTCTAGCAATGGGGGGAGCAGCTCCTCTACCGCCAAGTATATCTATCGTGAGCGTTCTCACCATCTGTGAGATAATAATAAAATATACTTAGTACAATATAAACTATGCGATAGAATATGAAGATAGAGATTCCTAACACACTATAGCCTCCAGAATATAAGTGTGGATGTCTCCGCACTGATCCATAAGACTCTACTAGGTTTGCTCATGACTCGTGAGATCTATGTGAACCTAAAGCTATGATACCAACTTGTGATGACCCAAAACCTATAATAGGTTGCGATGGTACCTAATGCCTCTGTTAGGCAAGCCAACATGTGAACCTCCAAATTAATTATCCCTCTTTAACTTTTAAAAATAATAGTTTCATTAAAAATACTGAAATAAGTAAATTTCATTCAATCGTACGTACTTCTTTCTCAAAATTATCAAGTGAGAATAATACATAAACTGTGGTGATAGTTATAATAAGTACAATAGTACATAAACACTAGAAGACCCGAAAACCCAGTGCCACAAGTGCATGAGCAATCTAGAGAATACGCAAAACTAATACAACTAATGTCTGAAGTATAATAGACAAAAACAGTAAAAAAAGGTATAGGGAGACTCTGGTGCTGCAGATCGAAGCAAGGCAAGAAGATCACTATTAAGTCTCCGTGGAAGTGCGGCTATGAGCCCGTGTGACCACTGGTAGTACCTATCTCTATGATGACTCAATAGGTCATCTATGATTTAAAACCAAATTTTATGTTTTGAGGCCTTTAGAACCTTATTTTATCCCTCCTCAATTTGTGTGCGCAATCTGTGCCTGTTTTCGGAAAGCTTTTGTGTAGAAAGTTGACAAAAATAGGGATTTTTTATTAAAAACTTTATTTGAGTTGACTTCAGTCAACATTTTTTATAAACGGTTGAGAATTCGTATTTTAACAATCCCAGTGGATCCATATTAAAATGTAGGACCAGGGCGTATGTCCGAAATCGGATTCTGAGCTCCCTAGCCCGAGTTATGAATTTTTGTTGAAAACTAATCTAAAAAATTATTAGTTTTTAAGAAAAGTATTGATGTCTGATCTTGTAGGTATTAAGGTCGTAATTTGATTTTGGAGCCCGGTACAGGTTCAATATATTATTTAAGACTTGTCTGTGAAATTTGATGAAAACGGAATTGGTTTGATGTGATTCAGACATCCGATTGAGAAAATAGAAATTTCAAAGTGTTCTTGAGAATTTCATTTGATTTGGTGCTAAATTTGTAGTTCTAGGTGTTATTTTGGTGATTTGATTGCGCGTGCAAGTTCGTATGATATTTTTGGACTTGTGTGCATGTTTGGTTTGGAGCTCCGAGGGCTTGGGTGAGTTCTAGATAGGATATACAGTGAATTAAACTTAGGAATTCTTGTTGGCGTGCTATAGGTCCACTTCGCAATTGCGAGGACTGTCTCACAAATGCGAGCCTTACAATTGCGAAGAAACCATTGCATTTGCAAAGTATTCGTCGCATATGGATCATCTCAGGCTGCAATTGCGAACAAATGTTCGCATTTACGAAGACATCAGGGGTGGGGAAATCTTCGCATTTGCAAAGGATTTCTCGCAATTGCGAACCCCTGGTCGCATTTGCAACATTTGCAGGTGTGTAAGACCTAACTTAGACGCGATTTTTCATTCATTCTTCAAATTTTCCAAACCTAAACACAAACGGGGTTTTTCCAAAGACCATTTCATCCCCAAATCATAGGTAAGTGATTCTTAACTATTTTCTTTCAATCTTTCACTTCATTTTACAACATTCTAAAGTAGAATCTATGGTTTTTCATGGTGGAATTGGGGAGTTGTAGGTAGTGTCACACCTCCTTTTTACTGCCTACACCCGTGAAGGGCATTGTAAAGGAGTTTTTCCACTTTAAGGACAATCGGAACGAGATTTATTATTTCTATTTCAGAGTTGCCACTTGGAAGATTAATGGTGTCCCAAGTCACCGGTTGAATCCCGAACCGAGGAAATATGACTCTGTTAACAGTCTGCGAATCAGAAATTCAGATAAGGAATTCTGTTAATCCGGGAGAAAGTGTTAGGCATTCCCGAATTCTGTAGTTCTAGCAGGGTCGCTCAACTATTGTATTTATTTTTATCTGATTTCTATATATATTCCATTTTTATGTGCGTTCCTTAATAATCCGCTTTATTATTGAATTTTATACGAATTACAATGTCGTGAAAATGTATTTCGGACCACACCATACCAGTACACCTGTGGCCTTTTACATATTTTGACTTCGTTGAGATTTGGATTTGGGTCACATAAATGTGCACCCGTATTTAAGCAAGTAATATTATTATAAATCGCGCCTAAAAGCAGCTACGTGTTAATTATCTTTGGAGAAGACCGTGAAATTTGTTAAACGATCCTCCCGAATTCTAAGTGTTTTTATGTAGCAATTTATTTGAGGGCCCCGCAATTGTAAGTTTGATGTGACGAGGCTCGTCTCATTATTTTTATAAAAAGTCAACCTAAAGTGATTACAATTTTCTACCTATCTCTAAAGAAATAAAGAGAATGAAGCCTTAATCAGTTTGCATCACAACCCAAAAACTTTTGAAAAGAAATTGCTTTAAAATACTTTTCTGGAGGCATATCTCACACACTCAATATGTGGGATTGCTGGGCCCTGAAAAGAGGGCCCTATTTACACCTCACATCCGCAAATCAACTGGCCCCAAATTGAAGCCTGGACGGAAAAAGAACTACAACTTAAATCTTCATTTTTAAGCATTCAAACTCAAGTGACAACTTATCCTATTTCTCTTTCACTGTCGAGTTTTTAAGTGTTACTAAAACAACATACAATTACGCACAATTGTAATAGCACTTCAAAAATATGACACTAATTCAGATTAAACTAATACTCAGCTACTGGTCTTGTATACTAATTTCAAGTTGCCTAGATCCGTATAATTCACTTGTGATCCTAGATCGGATGTGCTGACTGCTAACTCAATTCCTTATTGTTATCAATTGATTAAAAGCTGATTTTTGAGAAAAACGAGAATTTAAAATAACGTTTAGCTGGTCAAAACCTCACAACGAATGACATATTATAGTGGTATTTTGAAATACAGAAGCCGTTATATTTACCTAAATGAACAGTTATGATCTAAATTCACAAGCATTATCAGATGTTGACCACTTATTTACATGAATAACTCCGGTCGCTTTACTGACTTCAGTATACCGGTAATAATACCTTTTAAAAGGTCACAATATTATTAACCTAACAGAACTTGTTGCAGAGATTTAAATCTGTTCTATTTTAACATTTTAATCTCTAATACTGTCAAATAACCTCAGCTATAACATGCGAAACTATTCTAAAGCTAATGCTAATATCAACTCAAAGGTCAACAGTCCAGTCCGAGTTTTTTTACATATTTTTACTACTACTAATTGAATACACACATTCCTAACTAAATTCTACATATACCAGATAAAACTAAACAGAAGCACATAAACGTCAAACGAACAGCTTCATTTCTTCAGTTTGTCATTACAACTTCACAGTCATTATGAAATGAGAAGATATACCTGGAAATAAGATGAAATTCAATGAGAATCTACTTGAAATCAACAGAAAACAGGATCAGCAATGGCAATTTAACAGCAAATCGATTCACAGCTTCGATACCAACAGAATTAAGCCCAGCAAACAGTAGATCAAACCAACAGGAGCAATAAACCACCAGAAAACTAATACTTGAGTGATATTGTTTAGATTTCTATCGCAATTGACAACCAGATCAATATAACCTTCAAATTACCCTAAGAATCAATGTAACAGTAGGAGTTTTTAACTGTTTTTGATATTTTTTTGGAGTTTTGAAATAGAGACCTCTGAGAATTTAGATCGAAAATGGCAGAAAACTCTAAGTAGATTTCAGATTTTTCAAAACCTATTCAAGGAGGCCAAGTAAGGCCTATTTATAGAACCAAAAGGGAGGGAAATTTGATTTCAGAATTTATCAAACAGTCCCTCTTTTATTTTAACTATACCCTCAATATTTTGTTAACTAATCGATTCTAACCCCTCATTAATACAGAATTTCCCCTTTTCTCCCTATCTAGAATGTTCTATTCCATAGCTTTTTACCCTTTTAGCCCCACTTCTAACTAGTATTTTATTGCATTACCCCTCATATTGTCCACATTACCCCTACCTCCTAAGCTTTGTTACAATTTAACCATTTTTTATTCCCAAATCACCCCTGACCCCAAATCTTATTTACCAATTAACCTTGCTGCTTTTACTCTTTTATCCCTTAGACTTACCCAAATTGCAAAATTATCCTACCAATATTTTTCAGAATTCGAACTCAGGATATACTCCGCTATAACCAATAATCCTAAATAATTATGAATTACCACTCATTTATTTCAGAAACTAAACTAACACCAACCAATTTACTGACAATCCAGACTGCTAATTGTCAATTTCAATTTAAAATAGAAGCAGGAATCGAAATCATGATAGTCAGGATCTAGAACTTCTAAAAACTAATTAAAGAAAATATAATATTTAATTCTTGTTAACCCTAATTAATATCAGTTTCAACAATAAACACAAAAACATTTATCAAATTCCAGTAATTCCTATAAAATTATTTATTAGGATTTTATTTTTTTATTTTTTAACTTTCAGAACAGTATCAGCTTCAACCGAACAAAAACGAAGAAGTAACAATCAGAAAGAATCAAGAATCAGAAATGGAGGAACAAACAGGCATACAAAGAAAAACAAAAAGAAAAATCAAAGAATAAAAAGAATGAAACACTTAGCTTTTCTTTCTTTTTTTTTCTTCCTTTCTTTCTTTCTTCTCTTTTGGTTGAAAAGATTTTCAGACTGTCTTGATTCTCAGGCAGACCCTTTTTTTAATATTTTTGGTTTTCTGGTGATGTTTGGGACTTAAAAACTTCAAATCTATGTTAAGGATTAGGAGGAGCGCTTCTAGTATGTTTTTGGTCCATTTTGGGTGAAGGGTCGTTCATCGGAACTAGGGTTCCGGCGAGGTTTATTTGAAGATTCGAGAAGCAGGGGACTTGTTCGAGACACAAGAGGTGTAGGGGTGGGAAGAGGACGTTGAGAGGTGTCCGGGGTGTTAAGGCGGCGGTCATCGGCGTACTTGCCGTTTCCCGCCGGTGGGATTCCGGCGGCTATGGGAGAGGATGAAGGGGAGGCTAGGGTTTGCCTAATGAAGACGAAGGGTGTAATGAAGGGTGTAACTTTGATTTTGTATATTTAAAACCCCTTAATGATTTGAGACCGTTAGATCACATGAATCAACGGCTTGGATTTATTATATTTAAAACGGTGCCGTTTGTGTTTTAATGAAAGTGTAACATTGCCCATTAGATCTATTAAATGAACGGCTCAGATCGACGTTACAATGCGTCGTCGTTTCGTTTATTAACTGGGTTGGGTTATGAGACTGTTAGATCAAATGTTCAACGGTTCAGATCGGATGGTCAAAACGTGATCGTTTGATCCTGAGGCTAGGCAGACCGGGCAATCAATTTGGGCCTGGACAATTTTTGTTTCTGGGCTATCAATTATTCCGATTTTTAGCCCAAGTATTATTGTTTTGTATTTTTTGTATTGTATTTTGTATTTTCTTTTCTTTTGTATTTTGTATTTTATTTTATTTTGTATTTTTGTATTTTATTTTCTTTTGTATTTTTGAATTTTATTTTCTTTTGTATTTTTGTATTTATTTTCTTTTTGTATTATTATTCTCTCTTTGAATTTTGTTTTCTTTTATATTTGCATTTATTTTTTATGATTTTACTAAATTGTTAAACTAATTAATTTCTACTTTTATGGTAATTTTCACTTAAGGCGAAAAATGCTCATTTTTTATTTTCTTCATAATGAATTAATACAAAAAATTGCAAAATTAAAACCCCTATTATATGTGTATATTTTTTTATATTTTTATATTTATATATTTTTAATATGAATTAAAATGCAATAATTAACACCAATTTCAATAAAAATCCACAAAAATTGTAGAAATAATAAAGAAATCATTTTATTTGAAATTTTTGGAATAAAATTGCTTAGGGCAAAAATCACGTGCTCACAGCAGCCCCTCTTTGCCCGGAAACACGAAGAGTTTTCGTGCAAAGACAAGTGAGCAGTAATAAGGGATTTTTGCCCATTCGCACATTCCATGTGAAGCATTTTTTGAAAAGTTTGACCGCATCCTGCTTCAGAAATTGCCTACATATCCTGGGCTAAACAGGAATCAGGTCAGTGTAGTTCAGGAATGTCTGGTAGCTGGGACTACCAGGAGCTGTGATATCATTGCTGTTGCTGTTGTTACTGCTTGCTGACCCCCTTATTACACCGTGGTAAAATAAAAGAAACTAGCCTGCGCTTATGATCTAAGGGTTACAAAAGATCCTATCTATGTCTTCATCTTGCTCTTGTGTTGCCTTGAACTTGCATCTTGCATTCTTTCAATGTAATTTTGACTGTTGCCTTGATTATGTCTTGAAACATGTGTCCATTCTTCAGGTGGACTCCTGCTTGCAATTGCTTGAAAAAATATTCCCTTGTTCTTCAGGTGGGCTCCTGCTTACAAAAATAAACGACCAAAGAAAATTTTTCTGCCCCAGTATGGTGATGTATTTGAAATGATGTTCCCTTGTTCTTCAGGTGGGTGCCTGTTTGCCAATTTTGAAATGTATTCCCTTGTTCTTCAGGTGGGCGCCTGCTTGCCAATTTTTGAAATGTATTCCCTTGTTATTCAGGTGGGCGCCTGCTTGCCAATTTTTGAAATGTATTCCCTTGTTCTTCAGGTGGGTGCCTGCTTACAACAAACATACAAACAAAGAAAAATTTTCTACCCCAGTTTGATAACTAGGTGCATGATGTTACTGAATATTAACTTGAGAGATAAAAGTTGTATTATACTTCCCTTGTTTTTCAGGTGGGTGCCTGCTTGTTGTACTTTGGAATGTATTCCCTTGTTCTTCAGGTGGGCGCCTGCTTGCTGAATTTGAAATGTATTCCCTTGTTCTTCAGGTGGGCGCTTGCTTGCTGAATTTGAAATGTATTCCCTTGTTCTTCAGGTAGGTGCCTGCTTGCTGAATTTGAAATGTATTCCCTTGTTCTTCAGGTGGGCGCCTGCTTGCTGAATTTGAAAAAAATATTCCCTTGTTCTTCAGGTGGGTGCCTGCTTACAACAAACATACAAAACAACGAAAATTTTCTGCCCCAGTCTGGTGACTAGGTACAACATATTATCACATGTATAAATTGAAAGCTAAAAATATACTTCCCTTGTTCTCCAGGTGGACGCCTGACTGCTGGAACTTGAACTGAATTCCTTTGAACATTGTTGCTTTCCCTTAAAACTTGAATTGTCCTCCCTTGGTCTCCAGGTGGGTGCCTGACTGTTGCAACTTTTGTGCTCCCTTGTTATCCACATTGGTCACATTCACTTTAAAGTGATTAGTAAGAATTTGAATCTTTTATCCCTGTTCTAATCAAAGAATAATTTATTAGTATAAAATGGTGGTTAGCTGCTGACATTCTTGTTGGCAATGCTCCCACTTCTGAACTTGCTCCGACTTGTTTCTTTGAACTTGTTTTGTCTAACCATGACTTCCCGGCTAACTTTCAAACTTTCTGATCCTGATGATCCGAATGTTTTCCTCATGTTACTAACTTGGTGTTTCTTTTCCCTTTTCTTGTGAATTTTGCTTCTTTTCCAATCATCTGATTACCATTGGTCTTTCGTATTTCAACTGTCCTTTAATAAATCCCGATCTCATTGTGCCATATAACTGGGAAGCTGGCAGTTAGCTTTCATTGAAAATGTCTTATAGACAGATTTTAAGAAAAATGAAATGCAATGACCTCGAAGTTTTGAGGAAGAGAAAGAAAATGGGACTTATCTGAGTGAGAAGGCTGATTCTGTTGATCATGCCATGCATTTTGGATTAACCAGCCTAGTCTGTCCAACCAACCGATTATCAATTGCCCCATTTGCTGTTCCATATAACCCGATCTTCAACAACACCCATACCTTACTTGTTTGTTACTTTTCAACCACAAACTTCTTTCATTTGCCCACTTTGGTAACTTACTTTCGCCTTACGGTGCCCGTGAGGGTTTTCACTAATAAGAATCTCTCATTTTCATATCTCTCAACTCACATCGCCTTACAGTGCCCGTGAGGGTTTTCACCAATAAGACTCTCTCATTTTCATATCTCTCAACTCACATCGCCTTACGATGCCCGTGAGGATTTTCACCAATAAGACTCTCTCATTTTCAGTCTTTCATCTTACATCGCCTTACTGTGCCCGTGAGGGTTTTCACCAATAAGACTCTCTCATTTTCAATTTTCTGATATTCTAATACCCGAATGTTGTCTACAACATGATTCACCTTACCTGCTTGTTTTAACGTTTCTCAAAATTGATCAGAAGGTCTTTCTTTGGACCGTAATGTGGATTTTGGATGGGTTTAGAAAGAAGGGTATAAAGGCTCAAAATATACCAACGTGGGTTCAAAAATTACAACTTTCGGAATCATATCTTCCATAACAAACATAACTTCTGCCCCTGTTTCATTCTCTGGGGATTCTTGGACTTTTCTTCTGTTGTGACTGAACCTCAATGAGGCTTCCTACGTACCCTTTCGGGATCAAGTCAAACGTAGTTCGGATCATAAAATCGCTTCATTGCTGCGATGTTTCTTCCCTTCCATGCTTCCTCTTTTCTTTGCATTCTTTTTCTTTTCTTCTTTTATTTTCTTCTTTTTCTTTTTCTTTTTCTTCTTCTTTTCTTTTCTTTTTATTTTTCTTTTCTTTTCTTCTTTCGTTTTCTCCATTTGATTTCCCCGTTCAATCCTTGATTTTGTTATTGATTCTGAAAGAAGGATATGAAAGAAAATATAAAAAGACTCAAAGGGATAGCAATGGATAAAGTGTTTGGATAGCGGAACAAAATGCCTTCATCATTTCAATCTCAAAATATGTCAAATACAATCAGGTACATAAAGATAAGGAAATCATACATAGTATCTGTTGACCGCATCAGAATTGATTGCCATTTCTACACATTTCCCTTCAATATTTGTTAGATATAATGCTCCGTTGGACAACACTCATGATACAACAAATGGCCCCTGCCAATTAGGAGCGAACATTCCTTTTGCTTCAGCCCAATGAGGTAGGATGTGTCTCAATACCAACTGTCCGACTTCAAATTTTCGTGGGCGCACTTTCTTATTATAAGCTCTGGCCATTCTCTATTGGTACAATCGCCCATGACATACTGCTGCCAATCTCTTTTCATCAATCAAACTCAATTGTTCTAGCCGCGCTTTGACCCATTCATCATCATCAATCTCCGCCTCCGCAATAATTCGAAGAGAGGGTATTTCAACTTCTGCAGGTATTACTGCCTCCGTGCCATACAACAATGAATAAGGAGTTGCCCCTACCGAAGTGCGAACAGTAGTGCGATATCCCAGCAAAGCAAATGGTAATTTCTCATGCCACTGCCTCAATCCTTCCACCATTTTCCGAAGAATTTTCTTAATGTTCTTATTGGCTGCTACAACTGCTCCATTCGCCTTAGGACGATATGGTGTGGAATTACGGTGTGGAATTTTAAACTTCTGACATGTTTCCGCCATCAAATGATTGTTAAGATTGGCCCCATTATCTGTGATAATCACCTTCGGAATTCCAAACCGGCAAATGATGTTTGCATGCACAAAATCAACCACTGCTTTCTTGGTCATCGACTTGAATGTCTTTGCCTCAACCCATTTAGTAAAATAATCAATGGCGAACAGAATAAACCTGTGCCCATTAGATGATGCTGGCTCGATCGGCCCAATGACATCAATACCCCAAGCCACGAAAGGCCATGGTGCCGACATTGTATGAAATTCGGATTGTGGAGAATGGATCAGATCTCCATGTACCTGGCATTGATGACATTTGCGCACAAAGCTGATACAGTCCCGTTCCATAGTAAGCCAGTAATACCTTGCTTTGAGAATTTTCTTTGCTAGCACATACCCGCTCATATGTGGTCCACAGACTCCCGCATGTACCTCGGCCATAATCGTTGTAGCTTGCTTTGCATCCATACACCTCAACAAACCAAGGTCCGGGGTTCTTTTGTACAAATCCCATCCGCTAAAGAAAAATCCACTTGCCAATCATCTCATAGCTCTCTTTTGATCCCCTGTGGCCTGTACCGGATACACCCCCATTCGGAGGTATTCCTAAATATCATGGAACCACGGCTCCCCGTCAAGCTCCTCTTCTACCGTATTGCAATAAGCATGTTGATCCCGGACCTGAATTTGTAATGGGTCCACATAAGCCTTGTTCGGATGATGT